>JAHDVE020001586.1:0-86890 GCA_022606495.2 Halesus radiatus | reverse complement strand
AGATGATATATCCCTGATAAAGGATTTTATTACTGTACAAATGCGAGATTTACAATTTGTTTTAATGGATTCATCTGTGTTATAGTTTTGTTGATCATATTTGCGGGCATTTCTTTCCTGGAAATAATTGCCCCATTAATAATAATTACCCCTAAACGTGGAACAGATGTTGAATATTTTTTAAATAAATAGAGAAACAACCAGTATGGAGAGTCAGTTGTCATTCAAGAGCCGAACAAGTCTTTTACTTATCTTGCCTTCGCCTTACCTGAAACCTTCCATCTGCTGCCTCGCTAAGCCTCTAAACTCTGCCTGAGGGATCCTGGGACCTACCTAGTCAAGAGTAGCCGGCTCTGCTCGGGCTCGCCAGGACCAGGATCAGGCAGAGAACAACTTCATACAGTGCTCTCACTTCAGCACTGGGTGCGAGAGACCAGAATAATGGCACTACTATAAGGCATCCTCAGAAGATATTGAACGTATTTGGAACCAGCGCCCTATATTTACAGTTTTTGTGCACGCAGGTGTCTAGAACCACATCTGTCCAGTACAACACTTAAGCAAAAAATGCATATCACACTTAAAAAAAAAACAATCCTTTTTTTATCAATTTTTTTTTATTGATTCTTTTATAATCCTTTATCTATGTAGGGCTTATAACAATATCATAGGAATTGTATAATACCCTTCACCTTTTCTATCTATCTAGTCTGTGGCGCTTTGGCCTTACTATTATTACCATCTCTTCGTTTGATTTACTCGACTGAATTTATGTTACATCATTTGTGCTCTTCGAGAAAAGATCTTAACTGGATTAAAAACCCCAAATAAGGAAAGGAAAAGGGACAAATATTTGTTTATAAATAATTTACTGAAGTTACTTTTTGTACTTAGTCAATAAAACATATTTAATATGTTATTGACTATTTGCTGGAACCTCTTCGGGCTGCATCATTACTTAATAATATTGTCTTTTTTTTAGTAGTTAATTTTAAACGCATTTTTTTTACCCAAGCACCAACCAGTACCTATCAAACACATGTACATAATCTCTCTATACTTAATTATTATACTTTTTTCTAGATATATTATATTACAATACTTTGTCAATGCTAGCTTTTTTCCCTTATATTTTTGTATAATGACACTTAAAATGAACTAAAATTGTCAATTTGACTGTCCTAAAACGGGATTTGTTCCTAGTTGGGCAGTCAAAGCTTTTTTAAATGTTGATGTTAAATAATGTGTGTTTCAATTAAATAAATATTGTTATTATTATTATAATTATTATTAAGTGTTGGTCTAATAATTATCACCGTAAGAAGCATACACATTTAAAAACTGTCTGAAAGGGGTATGGCGTATAATGATGTCAGCGTGTAGGTTCTAATTAGACTCTAATCAGGGCAAAGTGAATATGTGAGCCGCTTCATTAAACGGTACTGATTTCGTTAATGCATTGAAGAAGCAATTCAAGACATGAAAGGGGAGACCGAGGCAGGAAGAGGCAGTCCCCGCTTCCCATTATTACGATGTAGCGTCAGATATCGTCGTCCTCCTTACAAGGTAAACGCTAATATTGTGAGGCAAGACTCGCTAATAGTATTCACCACATGCAAAAACCCGCTGGGAGTTGATTTACTTTGAAACTATGGCGGTGTAAAGAGCAGCGAGAAGGGAGAGGGACTTGACTCTGTAAAGATATACCGAGTGTGAGCCGGTGTAACGTGTGATGCGCCTTGCTGCGCCTACGACGTGCTTGCGAAGTGCCCGCGACTTGCCGGCGAGTTGCTTGCGAACTGCTTGCGATGTGCCCGTGATAGCCATGTGTCATGACGGTGCGCGACAATATGTCTGCGATGCATACGTGATTTGTCAAGTCAACCACTTCACCTTGTCTAAAAGCACTTTTCGCTCGCATTAAATAGTTCTGATAATGATGTTTGTCTGAACTCTCGAACGGTGAGCTCTGGAAATGCATAAATTGCTGCAAAAAATTAATTGTCTCCAATCTCTAGGTTGTCGAGGCTCTTTTCAGCTCAGAACGTTATTACCACCATGAGTTTGTAGTTTTCGAATATCCGTTATCACTTAGTCGCAATAATGTTTTTCCAATAATTTTCAAATGTTGCATAAGATTAAAGATTTCTAAAAGCGCGTGTTGAAACTTGAAATCTAGAAAAAGCCGGTTAATTACAACTAGTCTTATAAAGAGACGCAACAACTTAACTCGAACAAATATTCAAGATCTAGTTTCATCACAACATCGCTGCTTCGGGGAACACTTTCTGGAGGTATATGTTTATTATAGTATTTCAAAACAGTTCTTATTCTCTGTCTGATATTAATTGATCCTCATTTTCCACGAACTTGATGTCGATGATAATAAAATGTTTCACATACCTATATGTAAACAATGGAATAATGTTCCCAAATTTTAGTAGAAATAACAAGTTTATTTTTTTGAGAACTAAAACCATAAAAGTTTTATAAACGATTTCAATAGTATTTAAATGTCAACGTAGCGCGAGAAAAGAAAAATAAACCTAATTCAAAGTGTACTTACTAATATTTTCGGGAAGGTGTTCAGACAGAACGAAGTTAAACTTTTATATCCCCTACGTTTATAATGTATCACGGGCTCTAACTCCAGGAGACCCGTCCCGGTTACAATTTGGAAGTTTATTTCGCAATTCAAAATGGCTATTTTGTGTAGTATTAATTTATTATTTATGCCGTAAAGATAAATTTCTTCTTCGCCTCGTGTAATATTTACGGGTTGAGAGTTAACTTTGGCTCCCCCGTGGCGCGAGCTGCTTTGGAAGTATCGGAGAACTCCGCTCGCGTTACAAACAACATTATTCTGATTAATTAGTCGAACAACATATTTTCAACTTCTGATAAATATTTTCTTGTAATAGTTACGTAAGAGCTCCGCGAAGGGGAGAGTACTCGTACTACGCTTTTAACGATCAGTTATCTTCGTGTTCAAGCGGGATGAATATCTGAATGATAAGTCCTGCCAACCCAAGTGCTGCGGTAAAAAATATAAATGGCAGTATTTTTGTTTTTGTTATCTTTCTAACAACTTTCTAATTATTTTATCTGAATCGAAACCGGAAAACACAAAAAAAAAACTATTTTTATTAAATAAAAAGGGATTTTTGTGTTTTATAATCTAGTCACGAAGTGATGGTTTTTCATATCGACATTTTGGTTTTGGCAGAAAAAAACTGTATGAATAACAAGAATTCAAGTACCGGGCCTCGTGAGGTGTAAAATGATGTCGATTATTCTGTTAAAAGCAGAAGCCAGAGCGACGGGCAACGGTCACAATGAAAGATAGGGGGAAACAAATAAAAATTGCACCTCCCAATTTGGCTTGTCGATATTTAAAATTTCACCCCAGCCAAGGTATTGTCGGCGTCAGATATGTCACAATTTGGCACATTGTTCTAGAAATGAAAAACAACAATGGATTTCTGCGTGACCAGAATGATTCCCACTGCCTAATAAAGGTAATTTAAAAAAGGAAGATAAATCAATATACACGCAATTTACGGGAACATTGTAATATGGATGACACTCCCCCCATTCCCTACCCCCGACCGACATATATTATGGATGAACCATGTTTGCAGAGGACAAAGGGTTGGAATAACATCGGAGGGTCCATTTATTTAGATTACAATATTATATTTAGAAATTTGGGATAAATTTGAAGTTGAATGTTTTTCCAGTAAACTTGTTACGCGGACGTGGGTACATCATATATTATTTGTTAGAAATTTTAGAATTAGAATTTTTCAAGTACCCACTTCTTTTAAAATCTGCCAAAATATCTTTATGAGAGTCTTCATTAATTTATGAAGCACATTTTATTTCGCTTCGTAACAGTTTTCTCTTAGGATTAATTACATTTTCAAGCGTAAAAAATACTCGGAAAACGAAAATAATATATCACGGGGAGTGGGAGCAAGAAAACGTTTTATGTCAGATGGAGTAAAGAAATTGCTTTGTCTTAATTTTAATGTTAATATATGAAGCGTTAAATAGAGGTCTTATTATAAGGCTAATCTTTCAGCTGTCTCCTACTACATTTATCAAACAATTAGGTAACTCGAAATGCGAAAATAACCGGGACTCTTATATTTTCAGATATAAGACTCCTGGTTATAAGGTCACTTGCACAATGACCTTATAACGGAGTACTCCAGCAACGACACGTTTTTCCCTTATGTTATAAGAAAACCAAGAATAAATAAATAAAATATTTAATTTCTTGTAAAAACACAACCATTTTTTAAAGTATTTTCTTCAAATCCCTTAATTATTTAATGTCTTTTAGGAATATTTAACAGAGTGATAACAAATATTACATATTGATAGAAGCAAAATAAAACGAAGATCATCAATTCAATTACAATATGTTCTCATTATGCTTTGAGTATTATTGCATACGCAAGATGATATTTATATTATACTATAAAGTAGAGAAGAAAAGAAAAATAATTGCAACAAATGCAAAATCAAGCAAAATAACAATACTTGTGTTGAGTGTTAATAATTACACTCTTTATTCTTTCTCACAATTTTTATAGTCATACTTTCAGTTTTCAATTGTATCATTTATTAACTGTCTATCTAGATCGCGTATGTTTCACACTCCATTTCAAATCTTCATATTGTTCCATTTTTGTCTGTAGTATTTTTTCGTGTTTCGTTTTCAAGAATTCAAATAAAATTCGCCGATTCACTCTGCTTCCAATATCGCTGTAAAGCATATCGAGTGTCAACTCATCTGAACGTTATAACTAAAATAGATTTAAGCCATAAGTGATTTTACTGGACAACCAAACCGCATCTGGCATTTACTGGCATCATATCAGTAAATCTACGCAGATCATCACTTCCCCGGTTCCGAAAGAAATCCTCAAAGGCGGAACGACTTACAACTGGACTTCTGATCTCTAGAAAGCAGGAAGAGAACCGTTCAACATGAAAAGAAACAGTAACATAGCAAGTGCAAATCGAGGAAAATAATTATATACGAAAAAACAATAACTAATAAAAATAACTAATAAAAATAACTAATAAAAATAAATAATAAATAAAAAACATGTGTTATAATTGCTAGGAATAAAAATAAAAATAAATGTGCGCTTTTTAAATAGCTTGGTTTCAAAAAATAAATGGTCTAAATGTTTTGGATAAGCCACAATTATATATATAGAAATTTCAACATGTTTATATACGAGTATTAAACAGGATTTTATGCAAAACATTTCTGATTAATTTTATCAAAAATGACACCACGAAGTAATTTTACATTTATTGAAGAAGTAATTATGAACCTCATTGTAATATTTAATCATTGAAGAAGATAATATCAACAATCTTTAATGAAAATATCAAACACACGAAGAGACTGAAAATTAAAAGGAAACGGTCGTAACTGGGCCTTGATCCCAGATCTTCAGTCTACCAATTGAGCTATTGAGATCTAATTACAATTAGTCTTTTTATCGATCTCATATTACTGATTTGAATTACTAACATTATCCTCTATTCATGATAAATAAAACCATACACAATGTGACTTTAGAACAAGGTACCCAAGCAAGGACACATTTCTTCCTAATGTTATAAACAGCACCGTTGTTTAAAAATATATATATTTATATAAATATATATTAACAGAGTTTTAAGAGACGAACCTAAATTACTTTAAACAGGGTTTCTTGAGCTTATTTCGTGTAAAAATGTAGATAGCATTTTGGTCTTCGGTGTTTTATGTTTCACCTCAAAACATTATAAAAAATGCGAGTATTTGTCAGATACCTACGTCCCCTAACGCCATGTTTATACCTTTTGTTTAATTTTTTAGTATAATTATACGTGCTACGTATGTACACTTGTTAAACTTTTTATTAAGGCCTCTTAAAAGGTGGCTGCAGTTAGTTTCTAAAGGAGTCCTATGATATTTTTGAATGCATAATATTTTACCTTGAATAAACCTGGAACCTTCGCTTCTCTTTCACAATCCGGGATTGTGATAAATTTTACATTATCATTAAGACTTGGAAAAAGTGATCAGTGATAATCTTTTTCATTTTCTCCCCCTTCCACCCCTCTCCAAATATAATCTTAGTTACAATAAATTGTATTCCCCGGTAACGTGAACATTTATTTGGTTCACAGACTAGACCTATAAAATGTTTGCAGCATTAATGATAAAAATACTTGCCTCCTTTTTTGGGCGAATCTGTGTGCAAGTTTCTCGCCCTCTTTTTCTTTCAACTGTTAGCCCTGATTAAAGTGACGAGTGACTCCCCCAGTTTAGGAATACGTACGACTATAAATGTATCCGTATATCTACTCTACTGGAAGTCTATAGAAGCGGGTAGGAGTACGTCACTCGGAAAAACTCTTTTCATATCATTTCGCCCGCCGTAATATTTTCCCCGGAGCTCAACAAACGAAGGCTGTGAAATAGAAGGTGTTCAGTCTGTCACTTAAAATAATAATATGTTACGACAACTCGTATATCACGGAATAAGCTATTTTAGTTCCAGCCAAAGTCGGCTTGGCGGCCATTTAATTTCAACATTTCTCGATTGCCTTTGAAACCCCCAATCGATTGTCTTCACGAGGCTGAGATGAACTACCGATTTTAATGTACTGTCAAGGATTATTATTGATTTACAAAAAATCCATCTATGAATCACCGCTGATGAATCACCGGGCGTATTGTAACCCGTGTGAAATTTTTATGTTAGATTTATTATGTAAGTACCTGTTAGCTTATTTCTAAAACCACTTCGACTGTGAAAAACGTTGATAACGAGCATACGTTGCATCTTTCGTTTGGGTTGAATTCGCACACATCCGTGTACTTTGATGATGAAAAATTCTTTTTATCTAATTCTTTTCTTGTATAAAGAATTATCACTTATTTTCCTTTTATGTAAACCTTTTAACAAAGGGTATCTCAACGTTTTTAAGATTAACCTCAAGGGATTTCTAACAACTAATTAACCATCACGCCGTTTCCCCGCACGGGTAGGCAGAGAGGATGGACCGCCAAAAAACTCCATCTTGGCACACACTCCTTGCTTTCACATTTATACATCGTCTCATACAAACTCCTGTTATTCTGACTCTTAACACCAACCCCGACTCAAATATTTGCTACACTTAATTGTGCCATGTCTTCCTCGGGCGTCCCCGGTTTCTTTTTCCATTCACATTCGCGTCATATATTCTCCTTACACTACTTCCTTCTTTCATCTGCTCTACATGCCCAAACAGTCTTAGCGTCCCTTTTCTTATATTACTCATTAGGCTCATATCAGCCTTGCATTTTTTGAGAATCTCAAAATTTTCAAGACGGTCATACATAGTTTTACCACACATATGCCTCAGGGATCTCATTTATAGAGCATTTTGTCTTCTTTCATCCTTCCTCAGCGAGTTCCATGCCTCACTTTCATACATCGAGGTTGATATCAGCACTCCATTGTGGACTGTTAGCTTCGCTTCTTTGGATATGGACAGGATTTCAAGGAATGTAAATAAAAGAAAAAAAATCGTCGGTAGGTGTGTAATGATTTTGTGGTATCATTATTAATATAATTAATAAGAAGTACTTTGTTCACACCACTGTTTTTAATGTTTAAATATCTACATGTTTCGGAAGCAAAGCTTCTCTCATCAGTATAAACAGCACATATATTTAGTATAGTGTTAAGCCTTGTTTCTGAAACAAATAGTGGTGTTAACACAGATCACAGAATATAAAGAGATATGGTCTGTTAAATTATTACTATCGGTTCAAGTATCGCCTGTTTCATATACTGAAACAAAATTCTGTGCGTGTACATTCTGATGGAATACGAATGCACCCTGTTGTGTAAAGAAGGGAAGGGATGGGGAAGGTTAGGTTGGAGGAGAGCCCCTAAGTTGGAAGCCAGTGTGGTGTAAACAGGGAGTGCCAGGGAGAGGGGAAACGGGGAGGAGGAAGGTTGGGTTACAGGGGAAGTTATGGGAGACAATTACAATCTGCAGGACTTACCCTGGAGGTGGTTTCCTTGATGTTGAAGTCTGCTCCGGACATTAGCCTAGCTCAGATCGGCAGGGGACATCAACTTCTTATCATACAGGGTCGCGAATCGATCGCAATCTTATAATTGGGTTGAGGGCGTTTCTATTTCTACGTTAAATTAGTACAGGGAAGTGTTTTCAAACTCGGTGTTTATTATAACTCAGACAAACATGATGGGTTAGGAATAATCGTGTAGACAGTAAAAAAAGGGTCTTAATCTAGGTAGGATTCTATTATAATCTCTTTCTCTTTCTGATTGGTATCTCTAACCGAGTTGTGCAGATGAAACAAGGGATTAAATCAACACATTATGGGCAGATGGGAATTTCAGCTTACATGTGTTCAGGTCGAATGGCGGGGTGGCTGGCTATGACGCCAAGGCCGGACACCGTCACGCTGAGTTTAATGACACTACTTGAGTGCTTAGACAGGAAGAGGCAAGTCTAGCTGCGGGCTTTCAGCCCGCCTGCATTGTACTTGCTCGTAAATAAATAATAACAAAAATTGCCGCCTCTTTTTCAGAGACGCAGTTCAGAGAGGCAGTCATCTCTTCAGGTTCCAGACGGGAAGTGAGAAGCGCGGCAAGGAGCGGACCCACACCGCCGTGGGCGCTCGTGTCGCATGCTCCTGTTTTGTTAATTTATGATCTGATTGGTTTAATTGGGCGCTCGAATCGCCTGATTGGTTAATTTATGGAGGGAAATGATGTGATTGCTTGCCAGGCTTATTTGCCAAGACGAGTAGCTAGAACTCATCTCAGGGTCAACCTTTCGTTACATAACACTTTCCCTCCCGTTGGAAAAAAAAGCGACGTGGCAATGGAGCAGCAGGATCAAAAAATCCTCTAAATGCACCACTGTTACAAGGTTGAGGAAAGTAGAGAGAATTGAACGAGAGAGCTAGCTATTGCATAAACTAGAGAATTTGTGACAGAAAATATAGATGATGGGGCAAACATACATGATTATGCGCTAAAATCAACAAAATAATACATAGTTATGCAGAACAGAGATAACAATACATGGTTATGCAGTACAGAGACAAATATACATGGTTAAGCAGTGGAAAAAAGGAAAAAGAAAATGGCTTTATGGTTTATCATTGGTCTGTGAGCTAAGTTTCGAAGTGGTTTTGCGTTGCGGTGCGACGTGGGTTATTTCACTGATTCTATGTTATATTCTCACTGTAACCTGACCCTTTCGAGATATCACTCGAGTGTTCACTGGGGTCAAGTAAAAAAAAAACGTGCGGCGGGGTTTCAATGAACTTGGCGGAGAGTTACTATCACAGAGGTTAGAAGAAGAAGACAGCAGAAGATGGTTTGTGGTTTGCGAATTGAGCCAAGAGAATTTCTTACGCCAGGTGGCGAGGCAGGAATATGGTTGATGATTGTCCGAAAGCGATGTGGTTGTAGATGATATTGAATATTGCGCAGCGGCAATGTAAGTCTTGACATCGATTGTGTGCAAGACAAGGATTATGTCTATGTCTAGCGTGACAAGAAACAACAACTGGCTTCTGGTATGAAACGGGAACGGGTCTTGAAAGCGATGATGTATCCAAGACAATGATTGTGTCTATGTCTAGCGTGACAAGAGACAATAACTGGCTACTGGTATTGAACAGGAACGGGCCTAGGACTGACATGTCCAAAAGGTCGTTTTTGGAAAAAAAAAGTGTCTATGTATTGTGAGACAACTTGGTTCGAACTACACGTACGACTCTAGCTTGGTTATGGTAGGCAGGATCGGGTGCTTTAATGTTAGTGGTTGAAGATGGTAAACCTCCGCGACAGTAATGTTGTGGTGATGGGGCAAAGCTCTGCTAGGCTGGAGATGAAGAAGGCTGCTGGGCTTCTTTTTAGTCCAGGGGCAAATTATTATTAAAACAAAATTCTTAAAGTTTACCTGCCTGGTAGACCAATGATGCAAAACGTTTGTAGAGAAACAAATGTGTTGTAAGAGAGAAAAGAACGTTGGTTAGCCGCGGTTAGAGATATCAGAAAGAGAAGGAAAAAAAAGAAAAAGAGGAACAACAAACATCCGAGGTGAGAGTCTTAAATTATATACAACTACCAATATCTAGTATGAAGAGGCGACATTATGTAGTCCATCCAGTGCGATAGTACTGAATACATTTCCACTGATACAGGAACTAAGGTTTGTACATAATAACACATACCTTACTTGAAAGCAATTAACCTTTTATAGTCAATGTTATCGCTGGGGCGGTAACAATATATCACTATCAAAGATAAGACATTATGAGAGTGAAGATGAGAAAATAATCCATGGATGAGGTTTGTCTTAATTGACAGACGTTATGCTCAGTGCGAAACGTACGATTTCCAAATGCATGAATAATTTATTTCACTTGGGTGACAAGGGAATTGAGTTAAGAAATCTGTTGTGATCTGGCTAGAGTCCAGGTTCAATCTCTTGGGAGAATGAAGAAAGGTCAACAGCAGGGTTCCAAACTCATTACAGTTTATACAAATCAATGAGATGACTAGAGAATACACAGTTATACAGAACTAGTCTTTCGCGTGTATTTGGCGAAAGGCTAGGGGTCGTTTTAATCATCTACACGTTTGTGGGAAAATGACAGACCCTTGTTCAAATTTCACAAACCTAGGAGTTTTCTTATTCGTTTCCTAGACAACGAGTTACATGTTTTTTTATACAAATATCACAAAATATCAAACATTTAGTTCGGTTGACAACAAATGTGGCAAACTTTATTTCAAGAAAAGCCAAAAGATATTATGTCGTTCGCACCAATCACGGTGAGTTTTATAACGTCTTCACGTATCATGGTGAGTTTTATAACATCTTCATGTATCGCGCAAAATTTGAACGATTTACAAAGGGGTGACCAGTAATGAAAAGACGGTAAAAATTAGGAATTTATGACAAATTTATGAAACAAATTTAACTAAATGTCAACATATTGACTACAAGACTGATTATGACGACTCCTCGTATTACGGTAGTAAAATAATTACGTTCAAAAGGTACCTATTTCAATACAGACGGCGAGGTTAACATTAATACCATAAATTTAATGATTGAATTAACAGTCGTTAACACGGCGTAAAATGTAACATTTTAAACAAACAAAACCAAGTACAAAAGAGACCTGTATGGTTTTAATAGCTCTAATTGTAACGAGGGAAGCAATGTGATGGTAAAATATTTACTTACACAGAGCAAGGTATTTTGCAGAAGAGACCGAATTGCTTTTAATTACTCTTTTGCCTGAGAGTTACTGTGATGACTTAGTTATTGGGCTAAGTTTAAACAGCACAGAATAAATTAGGAACAATACAAAACATGAACTTAAAAGTAAAAATGTCACCTTGGTTTATCTAAGAGCTTTTCGGATTTTACATACTTAGAATGACTAGGCAATAGTTATACAAAGTAATTGTTATTAGTGAGGGGAACCGATCTTAAGATTGTTCTACGCACCGATGACGTTTTTCAGAATTGACGTGTCAGTACCAAGTTCTGAAAAAGGAGAAGAAAAAAAGAGCAATGGGAATCGAGGGCGCCATTTAATTTTGGAAAAATTGAAAAACAAAACGTTTACCCGTTGTAACTTTTCGTTAAACATGTGTAATTTTCTAGTCGGAATGTGATACCTCAGCGGGAATTTACACTTGCATTTTGACTGAAAATCATAACTAGAGTCTGATTACTGTGGTTGGATATTTAACAAAAGGTCAGTGACTTTTGTACAGATGCACTCTCGAGGAGTAAGACACTTGAACAAACAGAAATGACAAAAGGTAACATAAGAAACAACAAACAAAACGACGAATTGATTATTTACAATGACATGATATGACGGACTTGTTGTTGTAGTAAAAGGGTAGTGTAAGCACTTCTGGGCGCGCTTTCCAGAAACAACTACCGCCAACGAAGGTGATTTCCTTATCTTGAAGTGATCAATTTAAAAAAAAAGGTATCCGGCACTAGTCAAGATGACGAATGAAAAACAGAGATTTAAAATCAAAACAAAAAATTGATTATATACAATTATGTTACAAGAGGCAATGGTTACATCTGACACTAATGTAACTTCCAAAAATGTAAGGTTTTCTTACATGTTAAATAGTGAATTGTCTTTGCGGGGTTCGCAACGTATGGCAATTGTGGTTCTGCCAATAGGGTATAAATGGGTTAACATGGAAGATGGTTTCCATTGTTTCCATACTTCCAATTTTAACAATGTCCTTCATGTCTATATGTTTGACATAAATGTCAGAAAGAGTGTATACTGAATCTGAGATTTTTCTCAGTCCAGTTTCCAAACGTAATCTTTGAGGATAGACAGAGGTTTGCAATTGTGGAATGGTTGACCTTCCTTTATCATGAAATTGGGCGCAGCTTATGTTTGACTCCTCTGCGACCGAGATGATATCCTTGTGTTCTCAAGGAGTGACTTTTGCTTCAAAAGGTTTCATTGAATTGAAGGGCAGGCCTTTGATGTATTTTGTTGAAATTCAGGGCGTATTTTATTAGTACTTCCTTTGTTTTGTTCTTTGGGTACAAATTCTTGTCACGCAATGCTTGAATGCAATGAGTAGTTTCCATTTTGATAACAGAAAGAAGCAGAAAAAAAAAATTGACACTTGGAAAAAAGTTGAGAACTTCTGTGATTTTTCTAAGTGTTTGTTTGTTAAAAAAAATCGGCCAGGGGTTAGTTTTAGAAATTGGCTTTTCTAAGTTTCCACTAACACTTATGTAAAATTCAATAAAAAAAATTTAAATTTTGCCAGGACTTGAGTTTAGAAAACAAATATTTTAAATTTCACTTGTCACTTGTTGAAAACTTGAGATAAGATGAAGAATTTGACCAGTAATTCGCCTTAGAAAAACGGTATTTAATTAAAAATAACACTTCTTATTTATTGTCTTTGCAAAAAAAAATTGAATAGATATAAAACTGGTCATTAATTTATTTTATGAAGTTGACACTTTTAGAATCACTGGTATATTATTTTTGATGAATTACCAAACACTCTTTGAAAGTACCAGTTGGATTTAATTATTTTAAACTTATTATTTATTAATGTATTCACTGGAAAAAGGTTTTGTTCACTTAATATTGTAGTACAATACCGAAATGACATATTTCGCATGAATTATTTGAGGAATTTTTAATCTTTGTTGCAAATTTAGTATGTACCTGCTACTTATTGGGCAGAAGGTCTTAATGTTGCGATCTTATCTTATTTGAAAACAATTTAATTGTTTAAAGTTGATTGCATCGCAAGGGATGGCACGAGTTGTTTGTTTATTGAACTGTCAAAGACGTCAGCTGGACTCGGTTTGCCAACTTAACAAACGTGAAATACCAACTGCGTTCGGAAATAAGTTTGTATCGAACTTCACGCGTGTTGTCTCGCTGGACAAATTTCAGCCGATGGATATTTGAATTTTTCTGCGCGTGGGCCGAGCGTTCCCGATGCGAGTCGAATAGCTGTTCGGAATTTCTTCCACGCGCGCGCTGGTCTCGAACAATGCGTGAACGGCGATTTCAAATTTACTGGTTTCTGAACACGGGATGCGACTAATTTGAATTGCGCAATACATTAGATGTGTTGCGTCACGTGATGTAACTTTTTACTGGTTTTTTGAACACGCTTTTGCGATGTTCTAGTAAGTTCGACCGTTTGAGATGGGAAAAAAAAAATTCTTACAACTTGCTGGAATGCATGTTAATTCCAATGTACACGCTGTTATCACAATTACAAGTGGGATAAAATGACAAAAATGTGGTGGATATAACAATAAGCATTATTACAAGATTTTTAACCAAGTTTGAAAACACTCCCTCGACATGTAAACTGAGTAGGTAGAAAAAAAGAGAACCGCCTCAACTCCAAAGAAAGCCTCACGTTGTAGCGGTAGTGTTGTGTAAAGAAGGTAGGGGATGGGGAAGGTTAGGTTGGAGGATAGCCCCTAAGTTGGAAAGCCAGTGTGGTGTAAAGTGGGAGTGTCAGGGAGAGGAGAAATGGGGAAGAGGAAGGTTGGGTTACAGGGGAAGTTATGGGAGACAATTACAATCTGCAGGACTTACCCTGGAGGTGGTTTTCTCGATGTTGAAGTCTGCTCCGGACATTAGCCTAGCTCAGATCGGCAGGGGACATCAACTTCTTATCATACAGGGTCGCAAATCGATCGCAATCTTATAATTGGGTTGAGGGCGTTTCTATTTCTACGTTAAATTAGTAGTTTCTAGTAAAAAAGGGTCTTAATCTAGGTAGGATTCTGTTGTTATCTCTCTCTCTTTCTGATTGGTATCTCTAACCGAGTTATGCAGATGAAACAAGGGATTAAATCAACACATTATGGGCAGATGGGAATTTCAGCTTACATGTGTTCAGGTCGAATGGCGGGGTGGCTGGCTATGACGCCAAGGCCGGACACCATCACACTAAGTTTAATGACACTACTTGAGTGCTTAGACAGGAAGAGGCAAGTCTGGCTGCGGGCTTTCAGCTCGCCTGCATTGTACTTGCTCGTAAATAAATAATAACAAAAATGGCCGCCTCTCTTTCAGAGACGCAGTTCAGAGAGGCAGTCATCTCTTCAGGTTCCAGACGGGAAGTAAGAAGCGCGGCAAGGAGTGGTCCCACACCGCCGTGGGCGCTCGTGTCGCATTGCTCCTGTTTTGTTAATTTATGATCTGATTGGTTTAATTGGGCGCTCGAATCGCCTGATTGGTTAATTTATGGATGAAAATGATGTGATTGCTTGCCAGGCTTATTTGCCAAGACCAGTAGCTAGAACTCATCTCAGGGTCAACCTTTCGTTACATAACAACCCATACATTCAAGCGAAATGTAATAGAGCTTGCATCATCACGAATCGGTATTGATAAATATTAATCCATTTTTTAAATCAAGTATAAATTTCAAAACTTAATTTATTATTTATTTAATTAGATTTTTAAGCAGTAAGATTTAGACTCTGGGCGTGTTTATAAATATGTAACAAAATTTGATCATTTATACGAAATTTTATTTATAAATTTCGTATAAATGATCAAAAAATAAAATAAATATACATGAAACCTAGCTAACTGATTGCGGTTATGAGTAGAACAAATAAACATTGTAAGAAGACAGAAATGCACACCTAAAAGACATCAAATTTTAAATAGGCGGTACTAGATAAAAGTTGACGCAATCGAAGATCTCTTAAGTTCACTGAATGAAAAATTGCTCATAATTAGGGAACGTTATATCCGTTTTGGAAAACGCGAAGCAGGGGAACTAATAACTCAGTTGTCAATAAATCTATAGTCGGGAACGAACATAAAAAAATATTTCCGAGACTTTTGCCTTAATCCCAACCATTGCTATTCTCAAAAAAACTTAAAACGAAAACCAAATTCAAAACTTACCTATCCCATATACGCACCACAAAAGAGCGAATCAAGGAATATCCGGTGACGCTCAGGTTCAGAGCAAATTCTACACCATACCTATTTATATATTTTTGTTGTCTTGCAATGGCTGGGATCACCATGATATGGCGTATTTAGCGATGTTCTCGCCGATCAGGATATGCGGACATTGAAAACAAAATAGTCGGTTTAAAGAAAAAATAAGGTAAATCGAATTTAGTAACGTTATCATTAAGTTTAAATAAAAATTAATTAAAGAAAGCCATTTCAAGCAACATTTCAATTCCGAATGTTGGCCTTTAACCGGGGTGATACTGAGAGTATTTATCACTTTGGAACATACTGAAAATTGAAACAATGCACATTAAATAAATTAATTGCGCACACTAGGAATTGAAGTCGTATATTTTTAAATAACATCAGTAACAAAGATTTATTAAAATGTAAAATTATTA
Organism: Halesus radiatus; assembly: GCA_022606495.2. Taxonomy (NCBI): domain Eukaryota; kingdom Metazoa; phylum Arthropoda; class Insecta; order Trichoptera; family Limnephilidae; genus Halesus; species Halesus radiatus. Next base: position 70,912 of record JAHDVE020001586.1, on the reverse strand, counting down.
AGTAAAGAGAAAAATAATAAATACTGTTAGGGGAGGAAAAAAATGGGGAAAAAGGGAGAAGCTCGGAAAGGACGAAAATCAGCACGATGGAAGCCGGTGTTAGGGTTACTGAAAGGAGGGAAGTGGGGAAAAGAGAGTCGGTGTAAAGAAAAGCAGTGCAACTCACCCTGAGATCGTATTCAGGACTGGTCCCCGCTCCATCATGGCTTAGATCACCATTGGTACAACATAGAAATTGCTTTTATCAAGGTTAAACGGGTCGGCAGCGGCCTTAGAATTGGAGGGAGGCATCTACTTTACATTAATTGACGAGATGGCGTGTTTTCAACTCAGAATTTATTGTAACAAAACATGGTCATACAAGTTATATGCAGGTTTTGCCAAGAAGTTGGCATCTACACTGTTCTAGACTATCCTTTCTCTCTGAAGGAGCTCTAACCGGGCAAGTTAATGGGGCAAGACACACAAGTACAGCACATGATATGAAAAAAGTTGATAGCGGCTTACACGAATTGCTGATGGTCAAACGACGCCGTCGCCAAGGCGGAGTCTAAAGTGCACAGGTATTAATCATTCTCACACTGAGTTTGACAGTTAAAAGGACACCATACTAGGTGTTTACAAGGGTCGTATTGTAACTATCTGCTATAGGCCTCAAGCCCGCGTGCAGTTGATGTTTCCATATGTGGAATCGAATGATGCAATAATTGAACCGGTTGCGTGCTCCAAAGAAGCACGCAGTTGATTGCTTGGAGGTCGGGAAGGGAATCGACCGGCGAGCTCGCTTCGCAGAAACCACGCCGTTCCATGCGGCCGGTAATTTTATGTTCCGCTAGACCTCATTGGTTGATTATCGTAACCTCCGGCGGGATATGGTGTTATTGGTTGTCGTGTGATGTTTTGCAAAGCTAGAAGTATACTAAGATCTTCTATTCGTTACGTAACAATACGTTATATTGAAAGATAAACTTTTTTTTTCTATCACCATCAGGATTTGTTTAAAAAAAATTAAATGTCATCACTAATTTTAACGGTTGCGGCCATTGATAATGGATTTCGTAATCTAATTTAGTACTGACTGGTGAAATGATATTCTATTTGTTTTGAAATTTACTCTGCCGGTTATATTTTTACAAAGTTGCACTGAACAAGACGGCATTTTGAATAAAACCAGGACAAAAAACACCCTTCGGCTACAGAAAAGCAACAAAGAGCTGGTTTTTTGCAAATTAAAAATGACGCCTGATAAAGCGTCGTCGGCCGTCAGTCGGGCGCTCCTAACTTCATATATTCCATTATCTTAGGGCGTAAACAATACATGTCTTATTAATTGTGTATAAGAAATTTAAAAAAAAACTAAAAGATAATATACGTATATACGCAGAGATCCAATCGCATGAATACAAAAAAAAATCAATTTATGAAAAAAATAAAGATATTGAATTTTTATTATTTTTTTAAAAAAAAATTTTTATTGTATAATATTAATTATATACAGTGGGAACTTATACCCGCTAAGCCACTGCAAGTAGCTTGTCAGCAGGAGTTTATTTCAACAATATAATATAATACAACAATAAATTACAATCATCATACAAATGTAGGGCAAAAATTATTATATTTAGGCGCATGCATCTTGTGCTGTACATAAGGTTGAGAAAAAAAAATTAAAGAGAAAAAATAATGGTAAAAGCATTACAGATTTGTTATTGAGATACTAGAGTCCAATCTTATAACACCGATTTAAATAATATTATAAAAATGTCAATATCATAAAAAATATCAAAATTATAAAAGTACCAATATTATAAAAGTATCAATATTATAAAAATATCAATATTATAAAAACATCAATACTTTTTAAAAATATCAACATTATAAAAACATTAATATTACAAAAATATAACTATTACGTAAATATCAGAAATATCAAAGCATCTGTAAGTATTAAATAGATTAAGAAATAAAAATTTAAAAGATATATACATAAAACAGCAGTACAGGTTGGTTATAATGAGGATAGACTTAAATATAATAGTAGTATATATATATATAACAGTAAGTACACCAGATATCTAGGAGCTATACAACCATGGAGACCGTCATATTTGTTACCATCAATACACAAGGTTACTTTCCAAAAGCCAACACTTTAACATCAGTGAGAATTTCATCATAGGACAATTGTTTTTAAATTCGTACGGCAATTTGTTAAATATAAATGGTACAATGTATTCAAGGGTTCGTTGACCATATTTATTTTGAAATATTGGCACTATCATCCCTATATTTTGTGTGAAACGTGTATTGTGTACATGATCCACCATTACCTTATACGGATTGTCAGATATATGTTGCATTGGGATTGTTTGCCACAAAAGACCACGAACAGGTAATACATTAATTGATTTGTACATGATATCAATGTCTCGCCTTTGGTTAAAAACTGTTTTACTCATTATTTTATTCTTATTTTTGGAATTATTGAGTTAAAATATATATCTAAATACACTACAGTCAAATCATTTTAAAGAGCGTACTTTTGAATGTATTTCTGCACACCGATAGTGGTTTAAATAGGTTCGAAATGGTTTGGAACACCCACCCGCAGTCCCTTCTTACCTCCAGTAGTCCTACAATACATAAGCTAGAATCTCTTTAAAATAATTTTACTGAATTCATCCATTAAGCTGTTTTTTTGCAACATTAAATCTTAAATAAACCCACTCATAATGCCCATTCAAAATCATCACCGAATGTATACAAAATATCATCGAATACAATGTAGTAACACGATCGATTCCAGTAATAACTAGGTTAATGTCAATATGCATGGATAACGTGGTAACACAATCTATTCTGGTAATAACAAGGTTCCTGTCAAAATGCATGGATAACGTGGCAACATAATCGATTCTGGTAATAACTAGATTCCTATCAATATGCATGAATAATGTGGTAACAAGATCGATTCCGGTAATAACTAGGTTCCTGTCAATATGTATGGATAATGTGGTAACACGATCGATTCCGGTAATAACTAGGTTCCTGTCAATATGTATGGATAATGTGGTACACGATCGATTCCGGTAATAACTAGGTTCCTGTCAATATGTATGGATAATGTGGTAACACGATCGATTCCGGTAATAACTAGGTTCCTGTCGATATGCATGAATAATTTGAACCATTCAGATAAATATCGTCTTCTACTAGAAACATAAAAAAGAACATACAGTCTTGGGATTTGACATACATTTTCATTAATTAGTCGACACGCAAACTCGTTAATTTGAGGGAACAATTATATTTGACGGCCTCCATGGTCGAGGGGTAAGGCTCTCGACTACGAATCCGAAGGTCGCGGGTTCAAATCCCGGCGTGTGCAAGTAAATTTTATTTAATTAATTTGTGTTGTTTCACAATTAATTAAAAAAATAATATATAGTATATTTGCGCACGTTCCAGAGTGGAAGATACTCTCAGTATCGCCCTGGTGAAAGACCACCATTCAGAATTGAAACGTTGCTTGAAATGGCTTTTAGCCGTGTATGGTGACCAGATCTGAATAGCCAGGTATTTACCCACCTCCCTCTTCCCCTTCTCCTTCCCCTTCCCAATACCTTCAGCCTCACAACATTCCCCAATTGGGAATATCATAGTTCCAGTGGCTCCAGACGGTTGGGAGCAGTTGGGACTCTTGTGCGGAATTCACATAATTTTTTTTTTAATTATTAGAGTACTACATTTATTGAAAAATAAGTAACAGTCCTAACGACTTTAGTAGCTGAGAAGTTAACCACCTTGGCTTTGGGTTTAGAGGACATTGATCCGAAAAACAACAAGGGCAAATAATATTTTTTATGGATTATTTCAGATCTATACGAGGAGAAGTCGGTAGAGGGGGGAGGGAAACGAAATTTTGAGATATTATTTTTCAACATAATCTTCTAAATACATAATACAAAAAAAAAATTGGCGATAAGTGGTCACAAATTGTTTTCTCCAAATAATCAATATTTTTTTCAATGAAGGTGATTTTTCAAATTTTGAAAATAGTTTTTTTCATTTGGGGTCAGATGTTGACTACAAGGTGGATGATTATTTTTTTATTCTATTGCATTGATTCTGATTTTGATTCAGGTTTAATTTCCAGTCATCATTTTATTGGTATTCGCCCCGAATCGTCATCACACATTACCAAAAAGTACTTAATGGTGTAATCACTGATCTTTTTTTGAAGTGGTTTGAGCATTCTTGGGACCCATCTCGCACTCGAATTCGGCATACCAAAATGAACACATAGAATTTTCAAAATGTTTCCATCTGATATATTAACAATATATTATTGCTTTTTTTTTTTTAGTCTCGTATCTTCATATTCATTTACATTTATTTTTTATTTGACTTTTTAATATTTTCCAGAGAAGTCGCCTCAACCTACCTTTCTGAGCGATCATTGCCTTTTAAGGACTTATACTACCTATTCGAGTATATCATTATTTTAGAAGCAGTATTATGGTTATGGGTTTATTTCCTTGCTTCATGAGGAATTCTATAATCGCCCTCTGTTTAATTTTGTACATTTTTGTTTTTTCACTCCGACTTGACGAGCTTTCCTGTTCAGTACAATTGAACTGATGCAATGTTGCTGAAATTTGCATGTGGCTCTCTTTCGATTAATAAGACCTCAGATCATAGAATATAAAAAGACATGCTGTGTTTCATTTTTTCTATCGGTTCAAATGTCATCTGTTTCATAACTAATACTACTGTATGTTTACGCTTACGGAAATGTGCCCGCCCTCTTTCCCGCCAGCGGTGGTTTCACTCCAAGTTTGCATGTATCAAAATATTAGGCCTTCTACATGAGCTGTCGGCTCATTGGTTTCGCCATAAATGGGCAAAACGAACCGTGTGGTGGCATATTCCTGGCCCAGAAGAGGTGTGGCCTCGTATATGAGAACGGAATGCTGGGCCATTACTAGACCTAATATGTCTGATCGACATCAAAAATATATTAATCGAGTTTCTAGTTTTTGACTTGGCAATAATGGCAATACTCCTCGTCTCTGTTGAGCGAAGCTGTCTTGGAAGTTGAAATTTCACTGTGGAAAGCGCGCTTTGTTTATTGTTTTAAAATAAAAATGACACATACCTATGTGTGTAACAATCCTTAAATAGATGTAATTTTTAATTACAGTTATTTGTAACTTTAATTTGATTCAAAAATATTTTCTTCTGTTTGAATTTCCTCCGGGTAATTCGCTTTGAAACAAGTCCTTCTCATGATTCGACAAGTTGATTTGAACATCACTTCGTACTGTACCAGTGTTGGGAACTTTATTTTACAGTTTTACAAGATGATTTATTTAGAAATTTCCTATAAATGAGCCAAAAATAAATATGTATAGATTATATAGTAAGAGAGTTAAGTAAACGTTACAAATGTTAATAAAAATAAAATAAAACAACTAAATGTGTTACTGAAGCTATATTTAATTGGGTTGTAATTATACTTAACTTATCATTAAATTATAAAGTCGTTAAGTACTGTGATCTTAGCAGAACGAAAAACTACGTTTGATTAAAAAATTATAATAAAAATATTATTTTCGTAACTATATACAGGGGTCCGGAAAGTAGTGGATAACTTTTCAACTGTGGATGAAGGAGAACAGCGTCATTCCAAAAATGGAATATCACATTTAGTAAAAGTTCCGTAGTTGTCAGAGTATTCTTTTTTTTTAAATCAACGTGGTATTACTTAAAATCCTTTAAGTATAACACTAACAATCCATTTAATTTATAAATTTATGCAGGGTGTGGGATGTGTCTTCCAGAACAAGATCGAAGAAAATGCAACGATATTTAGTTTGTCAGATCCCAGGTGATCTATTTAGTGTTGCCAGCAGTATAATGTTGCTCGCGTGTAATTGTCACATTCCCCCCTTTTTAATGTTTGGCTACACTTGGTCCCACCGTTTTCGAGTTAATTGGATTTTTTTTAATTTTTTTAAAATTGGCACCCCTTTTCACCCTCTTTTTGGTGGTCACAAATCAAGAAATTTCAATTTGTTTTATTTTTAAATATTAATTATGAATAGTGCTCTCAGAAGTATCTATCATCGCGTTACCGCTGTAGTTTTTTTTTTGAGAAGTCTTAAACTTAAAATTGTTTGTGTTTTGATCATTTTCCCTCGGGTTTTATATCGTGATGTCTTTTTTAATGGATGCCTGGGTGGTCATTTTGCTTAAAATTTGGATATTTAATAGAGGTTATAAAGTGATAAAAAAATCTACAATCTCAAAAAAAAATTAAATTATTGAATCAGATTATAAAATAACTTTTATATTATGGAGTGCTTCAAAAATGTGATTTCAATTAGTGAAGGCTAATAAAAAACATGTTTTCCAAACACCAGCTCTATTTATAATTTACCAATTCAATCATTTTATTTTTTAAATTATAATGTCACATCACCAAGTTACCGCTTCATATGTCAATCATTTTTCATTGTAATTAAAGGTAGACAAAAAAATATTCAAATGAAAACAGAATTTAAAGTATAAAAAAATGGCTCTAGGACAATATTTTTCACACACTCACCATTAAAATTATTTTACAATTATAGAAATATAAACGATGATCAGTTTTTTAATTATATACATTACTCACCCTTGCTGTAATACCTAAGATTCTGCAATATGAAGAAAAAAATGCTTGGTATGAATATTTTCATTAAAAAAACACGGCTATGGTCAAGTCATTTTAAGCACAGCAAATAATGCGAAGTTTAAATGAAATGGAGTCGTACAAAATAAAATAAAAAACTTCAGAACAGTTGAAAATAGTTTTAAAATATATTATTAACTTTACGCATTCATACCTAGTCAACAAAATCCTGAAATATCCGTATTTTTATTCTGGCAACGTATGCCGCATCTAGTTAATACCTTTACATCATCTCACCATTTGTATACATTCAATAGATGGCCCACATTTGTACATTTTTATACTACACTTGTATACCTACGGACACCATTAGTTTGATTTGCTTTTTTACATGTAGTATTATTTGAATTTCCGATTTGTTGCTCTCACGGGAAGTTACTAGGCGTGCGATTAAAGATATGTATTTGTTTCTTTCCCTCTAAAATAATTTTACCGAACTGCAATGTTTCTGTTTCTTGCTGAAAATGTACAAATTTTTGTTTTTGACGTTTACTAATAATAATAATAATGATAATAATAATAATATTAATAATAAGAATAATAATAATAATAATAGTAATAATAATAATAATAATAATAATAATAATAATAATAATAATAATAATAATAATAATAATAATAATAATAATAATAATAATAATAATAATAATAATAATAATAATAATAATAAAAATATAATAATAATAATAATATTAATAATAATTTTTAAAGCATGATATGCATTTTTTAGTTTAGTGTAGACTAACAACGAATTACATACAAAGGTTTTATTTAAAATTGTACATATCTATTAATCAGCGTGTGTTCGCTTTTGACCCTCCCTAAATGGAGAAGCCAAACATTGATCAGTTTAACCAGGACGTTTGTAGTTTTCATTTTCCATTTATTAGGTATGATGTTGAACAATGTTGGTCATAAGTATGAAAACAGTCTTTGAGCAAAATATGTCATGGTTTTTATTGAAACTATTGGATTGCTCCTTGAGTGTCTGGTATAGTGATAGTGGTTGATAGATGGGTAGTTATGAAGTTGTTTATGTGCGTGCAATACAATTTTCATGATATATAGTTGCCTGACATCAAGAATTTGGATTTCTTTGAATAATTCATCACTGGGGTACCTGAAGGGTTTTTTAAGGATGACTCTTATTAGTGATTTCTGTGCGTTTGCCAGGGGGTCCAAAATTATTTTGGCACAACCGCCCCATCCTAAGGATGCATAAATCTTTTACGGGTAGAACATTTCTAATAGTTTTAAAAAGCGAGTAAGTTTTCGGACTTTGTGGCAAGAGAGTATTCTTCCCATCTCAGAAATTTATCAATGAAGATTCCTAAATACATTAAACTATCCACGCATTCTAAGTTATTGCAAGTACAGGTATTTGTTTCATTGCAAAGGTGAGTAGTAATGTTTAGGATTTCTTTTGGGCTGTCCCGCTTGCGTTGCTCTGAAACGTATGAATTTTGTTTTATCCGTATTAAGAGTAAGGAGGTTATTGTCCAGCCATTGCATAACTTTGTTTATACCAATTTCTGCTTTCCTATGAACCTCGTTCCAGCTTTTGCATTCATAAATCAAAACTGTATCATCTGCAAAGGTTATGATGTGATCGGCAAGGATACTGTTACATAGGTCATGTGGTACACCAAATACAATATTGGCTGGATCGCTTAGATCGCTTATCATTGATATTAACTCTTATGCTTCTGCTTTCTAAGTAACCACCCAGCCATTTAAATAGTTGCCCCTGTATACCGATTAGGTGTAATTTTTTTAAAAGAATTTTGTGCGAGATTGTGTCAAAAGCTTTAGCTAGATCCAGGAAGATCGCGATGCATTTAATTTCTATGTCGATATTATTGGAGACGATTTTCGTTAGCTTAGCAATAGCTTTTTCAGTAACTAATCGTGGTCGGAAGCCATATTAATAATTTAATTGTTATTCAGTACAGTTTTTAGGTAAAGAATATCATAAACTTTACTTGTTTTAAATATTAATATGCGTTTAAAAATATTTTTACCCGATTAATGAAAAACACATAAAAAGAATTAGGTAAAATAAAGTATTATAATTGTTTTTTATGCAAACAAAAATCTCTCTATGCTAATGGGTAACTAAAATACTAACCCAGGTCATACTCGTGATCAAAAGAAGGTTTTCTCATTTCACTATTCAGAAAAAACGATGCTTGCCACTGTTCGTATTTTTCTATTCAATTAGAGAAAAATAGTACTTTTTTTGGAATACAAAAATAGTATTTAATAAAAGGATGGGGGATTAAGTGGCAAGCTTCCAGTAAAACGAAATTACCGCTGATACTCAAGATGTCCGTAAAGATTAAGTTTATTTTGTTTGTTGAGGCGTTGCTTACTTGCCTTGTTGCTGATTCGACAGAGTGAGGCTTAAGGTTATTACTAGGCCGAGGTTCAGACACGGTCTGCTGTGTAAACTGCACGCTACACGGGCCCGCTGTCTTAGCAAGCTACGCGAAATGAAGCCGCTCTAAACAAAGTGACATTGTCACACGCCATTGCGCACACAGTTCATAATGCTACACCCTACGGGCATAGACTGTAACACACCTACTGTTCTAGCTCTCAAACAAAGATTGTCTCGTAATATAAATATATGTGAGTATAATCTCGAGAGAACATATTTATTTTTCTTCGTAGGTTGTGAGTTTATCCCTTAATCGTCATTTTATAATGTGATATCGTGATCGAAGTAACATTTATGCATCATTATACAGTTTTCGTATATTTTTTAAACATTTACAATAGGAGGCTTATCGACATACTTCTCAGGTTAATGCTGGCAAATTGTACTCCTTCCATTCACGCCGAATTTTAAAAGTTTTAATAATATTATTATGAAGATTCTTTTGGTAGTTTAAATAAACCTGTAAATTATTTTCCGCACTAAATATGCTTTACTCCATTGTTAGTTCAATATTCTATTTTTAAATTATGAAAGTTGACAATATCTGGCCGTCACTTTAACGGTCGCCGCCTTCCTCTATAACGCCTCTATTAACGGTTACATTAGCGAGCCAATTAAATTTTTGAATAAACTTCCTGCCAGAGGTCGAGAGCAAAGATGAAAGTGGGTAATAACTGCCGACGCCGCGACGCGACGGAAAGCATTGGTAAATGATTGCAGTTAATTTCATTCATTGTTTAATTACTGCTTCAGAGCGGGCGACAAAAACACGTATTTTATTATACTCAAGAGGGTTGTATTAAAAAATAAAACATTTCCAAAGTATCGTCCTCAACACGTCGTTGTGCCGAGTCTGTAGCGCACTTGCGGGGTACTTGCGAAGTTAATTATTATTTTAATTTAAAGTTTTCCACTCTGTAGCTCGCTTGCCTTCGCAGCGATAGGGAGAATTTTCCTCGAAATGTTTTTCATTTATACAACGACGGATGATGACTAAACGTTTCCCCGTTTATGGCGCAGTACTACGTAATTTTTTACAACCTCTAAAAATTTCCTAACCCAGCCGAAAAGTACATTTCTGGTTTTGAGATAATTATATCAGCATCTTAATATTATTTTACTGTACTAAGTGTCACCAAAAATCTTCTGGTTAAAAGTTGAATGTGCCTTTTATGAATTTGTTAGATATAACGAAATGCTTTTACCGAAGAAAGTTGATTTCAAAAGTTTCGTCTCGAATAAATATAGCCAACCATTTAATGTAGTTTATGAGCCCTTGTTTAAACATTGATTGTAGAAATTTTGAATACCACCGTGTTTTGAAATAGGATCAACAACGCCACACCCATCAGGCAGAACATTTAGTAACTTCAATAAAATTTGGTAACAAAGTAGGTTATTTTTAAAAGTAGGTATAGTTTATGGTGCCTATAGACGGCAACCGTTTTCAACGGTACTAACTGAAGGCACTGCGTCGAAAGGTTTGGAGGTTCGGCTGTCCTTTCCTTAAGCCGATTGTTCATATTGTTCCATTGTTAAATCCCTTCCCATATGTTTTCTTAAAAAAACTGCGGGCGAGTCGAATGTGTGTGGTGGCGGCTTTATACGAGTACAAGCTTTATTATAAATTTAATTACGATGCTCCCGAAATGCAAAAAATGAACCGGTGATAATAATTATTAAATTATTACAGTTATTTTAACGTTTCGCATTTGAAGTATTTTAATATGTAGTAGAGCTTATATTTTTGTACAAATATTTTGAAATGGCTTTCGGTGGAAAAGCAACACCCCTTTCGTTGGATTATTTGATTAAGAAATAATGAAGTATTTTTAAGCGAAAGTACTCAAGTCAAAGAAGGACTCATTTCACTGTTTTAAAACGTAGTATACTTGTGCTGGATATTTATTGTAATAAAGGATAATATTTATACAAGTGTTTATTTGTACTGAAGAGTAGTCTGAGCGGTCGGAGGTCGGTTCCTAATACCAGATGTCCATAAGATAGCAGAAGATAAGAGGGTGCGTGGGCGGGGCCGCTGACTGCGGGCACTCTGCAAAGGATTTACTCTAGCGATATTTACGAGGCGTTACGTCCTCTTTACACGGCGATATGCCTCCTTTTGCCTTCCCTCAGCAGGCAGTACAGCCGTACATCACTTTCCCTACGGCCAGGGCTCTACGGGCCGAGCTGAGCGGGAGCGCGGGCAATATTTCGGCTCGGATCTCGGCTCTCGGCTCTCGGCTCCCGGCTCCTCCGATCTCATCTCGTTATAACTTAAAGTTACGTCCGACAATAGAGATAATGTTATGTGTAGGGCGCGCCCGGCAATAACAATTATTTTGTGTTGAAGTGTTAATGTTATTGCCCTAAAGCCCGGACGTTATGCCGCCGCTCAAAATAAAATGAAATTCCCGCACAGCGTAATGAAACATCATGGTGCCCCGGTTCTCATATATTTTTAAGGCCTGTTGCCCGGCGAGTAATAACCGCAGATTTGCAATTATTATGGACGCGTAAACAACGCGTCACACTCGAGTCTTTATCATATTCACCTGCCCTCCATCCTGCGCCCGGGGTTCGGCGCGGCCTACATAGCTTGACGTCCATTATCTACTAAAGCTGGTAACGTATCACACTTTAATAATATACGTAATGTTGAAATTAGAGGTGATCATCGTATAAGCTATCTGAACAGTTATTAACACCAAGTGTAGGTTTAAATTAATTTTTAACTGACGTCAACAATATTGATCTGGTATCCAAAATGTCTTTGTTCGAAACAAGCTTTAATTAGATTCATTCTGTATTAGTAACGAATTGCTGGTTAGTGAATGCAAGTTACACAAGTTATTTGGATTAAAAAATGCAAAAAAGTATCTTAAAAAAAGTATTCGGAAGGTATTGTCGAATACGAAATGAATCTTATTATGGTGTCATGGATTATGAAAGCTCGCCTTGGGCGCTATTCTTTGTTAATAATTCCGTGTTCGTGTGAAGAAGTGAACTCTACAATGGCGAGATTCCTAATTACGATTGTGTCAAACCGGACAGGTGAAGCTGTAAGCGCCGTCCGCCACTCCTTACTCCTCACTCTTCTGCTCTCCTACTCTTCTGTTCTTCTACACCTCTTAATCCCAAGTCTCCGACTTCTTTATATCTCTAGTTAATCCGGAGAAATATATTATTAACTATAAACTTCTAATATTAAAATAAGTGTTGATATTTTTATACTAACATTGCTCACCACCAATTGCATTTTGGCACTTTTTGGTAAAACGTTTTAATGCATTTAAGTTTTATAAATGATCACATTTGGAAGGTGGGTTGGGTACAGTCGCCCGGGAACCATTCATTAGATATCCAACACCTCTACCATAGGTCACCTCAAGTGGTTCGCTACGTTTGTTTATTGAAATGGGGTTATCGGGCTAATGGGGTGAGGTTTGTCCAGGACTTGGCAGTGGATACGACTGTCCACCGACTGCGTGGTGGGCCGGATCGGGAGAGGCCGGTTGAGACAGACCCCCTGACCTGTCCAGTTGACTCTCTCGAGCCATCGCCTTAACTCCCAGATTCCTACCCAACCCTTATACCACTTTTCTTCCTCTATTTACTTTCCTTAACAATACTCCCCACACAGCATCCTTGAGGACGACATAGGTCCTGTTGGAAATTATTTTCTTCAGGGCCTTCTGTGTGGAGTTAATGTAAAAATGATGTCAACCGGTTTTAACCAAGGAAGATATTATAATTCTCAATGTATTGAAATAACTTAATGAGGTTTATAAACGTTATTGAGGGGGATAATATTATTATTTCAAATGAAATATGAAACCGAAAAAGACACAGAAAATAAAAAAAAGGTATTAGTCGCATCTGGGAGTCAAACATTAATAATTGAGGATAATATTGGTAAATCTTAAAGGTATTAGTCGCATCTGGGAGTCAAACATTAATAATTGAGGATAATATTGGTAAATCTTAAAGGTATTAGTCGCATCTGGGAGTCAAACATTAATAATTGAGGATGATATTGGTAAATCTTAAAGGTATTAGTCGCATCTGGGAGTCAAACATTAATAATTGAGGATAATATTGGTAAATCTTACAGGTATTAGTCGCATCTAGAAGTCAAATATTAATAATTGAGGATAATATTGGTAAATCTTATACGTATTAGTCGCATCTAGAAGTCAAACATTAATAATTGAGGATAATATTGGTAAATCTTAAAGGTATTAGTCGCATCTGGGAGTCAAACATTAATAATTGAGGATAATATTGGTAAATCTTAAAGGTATCAGTAGCATCTAGAAGTCAAACATTAATAATTGAGGATAATATTGGTAAATCTTAAATTTGAAGCATGATAATAATAATAATAATAATAAATGGATTATTTCCATAGCGCCGTTTTCGCGAGAAAATCACCTCGAGGGTGCTGATATGGATAAAAATTACGTAAAATGAACTGGTCTCATTAGTTCAGTGGTAGAACGTTGTTCCAGTAATATAGAGGTTCTGGGTTCGATTCCCAGGTGCGTCTAATACTTTATTTTTATTTTCTGTGCCTTTACGGTTTCATGTTTTATTTTCAAATTTGTTAATATTATCTTCTACAATGATTAAGTAATAAAATCTGTTAAAATTATAAAATTATTTTTATTTCATGTACCTACTGCTTGCTAGTCAAAAACAAATTGATAGCCCTTTGAGAAACATTAAGATTCATTCAAATAAATTTTGAAACTTGGAGCACTTTCAAATACGTATATTTTTTTTAATGTTTTCTCAATAATTAACTTGCACTCAAACGTTTTTCTTAACGGATATATAAAAGTTTGAAGCTATAAGGCTGTGTTTATCTGCTATAAAAAGCGTCGTAGCAAACATTTAGTAACACTACAATTGAATTATTTAGCAAAGGGGGATTTAGCAATTTAAGGGAAAGACAAACAATAGTTACAGTTGGAGAACGCCTACCCTTTTTCATTCCAGCGTAACTAACCTCCTGGTTAACGTTTGCTAACATTTTTAACCCTTTTCCTTCATACCTTTCATAAAGGGAATTTCACTCTAGAACGCCCCGATCATTTTTTCTATAAATTACACGTACATACTTTTTATATCTGAAAATTTAAGGTGGAAATTAATATAGTACAATTTTGAAGAGATTGAATCTAATGTACATTATTAGGTAGGTTTTTTTAATCAATTTACATGTTCAATTACGTTTTTTTAAATTTAATTTAAAAATAACCCATCGAAAAGAAATCCTGAGGTATGTATATTTTTTAAACATTTAAACTTTCTCACATGTTCGCAACAAATTCTATATTATTCCCTATTATGTACAATCAAGTAAAATTCTGCCTGAAGAAAGAAAGGATTTGTGTTAAAAATACTTCATATAAATTGACCACGTGTGTGGATTTGAGACGCGTGACTATTCAACGTCCTATTCCTCGTTATACAATATTACCTATGTTACATACACTTTCACACCCCTTTACCCACCCTCTCGACCTTTCTCTCAACATCTCCTGACCTTGGGGGTAGGTGCCGATAAATCTCTTTTCAATAAAGGTGTGGAATAATCCGCTCAATTGTAAAAAGGGAGGAAGCGCTTCCTCACTGTTTTTAAAATAATATATTTTTTAAAATACCTTTACTTCGCGTATCGGATTTCTGGTATAAGTTTTACCCATCTTTAGTCTCTAAACTCAAAAATTCAGGAATAATTTTTATTTGTTTTCTAATAATTCTGAAAAGTAAGTTTTTATAGCACTCTAGATGGGGATCGGCGATAGAGATGCTTTGAATCTAAAATACTTAAAATCTTGCATTTTCAATAATTCGAGCATTAACTATTAAGAAATACTCATACTCAATTACTATATTCTCTAATTATTGGAAAATAATGTTGATGGGCAGGGGCTAGACCACGGGAACAATAACTATCCACCAATGTTTTGTTAGGTGAAATACTCGGCCTCTCTGAATGTGAAATCAATGATTCTATTCCATTTCAATCTCGATATATGTTTAGTTCTAGTGAGGTTAATAATTTTTTTTTTTTTTTTACATGAATACCGCACAAGAGTCCCAACTGCTCCCAACCGTCTGGAGCCAGTGAGACTATGGCATTCCCAATTGGGGAATGTTGTGAGGCTGGAGGTATTGGGGAGGGGAAGGAGAAGGGAAGGGGACGAGGGAGGTGGGGAAATACCTGGCTATTCAGATCTGGTCACCAAACACGGCTAAAAGCCATTTCAAGCAACGTTTCAATTCTGAATAGTGGTCTTTCACCAGGGCGATACTGAGAGTATCTTCCACTCTGGAACGTGCGCAAATATGTTATATATTATTTTTAAATTAATCAATTGTGAAACAACACAAATTAATTAAATAAAATTTACTTGCGCACGCCGGGATTTGAACCCGCGACCTTCGGATTCGTAGTCGAGAGCCTTACCCCTCGACCATGGAGGCCGTCAATTGATTTGTAAAACAATGCATTTTAAATGTGAAGGAATAATAAATAACAAAATAAATTCATAATCACCATCGCTAGCAGACGCACAGTGCATCGAGTGGCGGGGGTTAACTCTGGTTGTAGAATTTCATATTAAAAAATGTTTATTCGAAAATGTCTTTAAAATCTATGCCGGGTGTAGGGAGCCAATCGCGTCCAAATGAGCGTCAGGGTCTATCAACGTAATATCAAATTTCAATAACTCGGCTAAAAATTTGAAGAAGTTTGAATAACTATCGAGTTTCTAAAAACATTGCAATAGATGAGGGCAAAGTACAACTAGAATTACAAAAATCGGACACAAAAGCGTAGAGAACAAAATTTCAAGGAGAAAAATACAAAAATGCATAACCCGGACCCAATACCAACGCGCAGTGCTGCTGCGTTTTTCTTAATTTTATTTCAGTGTGTTTTACATATTGACCTAGCTAGCTCATGCACGATTATTGTTTTTACAAACATAATTGCAGCAGTGTCCAACCCTGCCTATCACTACAACAAAATATAAACAATCTCCAACAGACTTTTTTACTCACGAAAATACTAACACTTATGAAGCAGTTGATGATACTTTTTATGAAATCTTAAAAAATTCCATCAACCAGTTTGTCCCTAAAAGTTTCATCAAAATGAAAAAGGATTCCATTTTGGTACTCAGCTGCCCTTATCCAAATTATCAAAGAGAAACAAAAACTACACAAAAATCCTTTAATAACCCTATTGATTACATAGAGTTCGCTTTAAAACGTACACAACAAAACTACTTAGAGAAGCATTGTTAAAATCAATACATCAGTTCAGTAGAATCTAATATTCAAATAAATAATAAGTAACTCTGGAACTACGCAAAGAGCAAAAATAAAACAAATGGCATCCCACGAGTTATATACCTTGAAGACGAGCCAGGCACTGGCGCTCATCAAGTGTGCCAATTATTCTCTAAATACTTTCAGTGCACTTACATAAGCGATATGGGCACGAATGATGTAGAATAATCATAACCCGATCGGGGACGTACAAATTCAAAATCTATAAATACCTTAAGAATTTGGACGTTAGTAAGGGTGCTGGCAGTGACGATATCTCACCATACTTTGTTTCAAAATGTGCCTAAAATCTTACTTACCTTTCAACTGACATATTTACAATATCTCCAAAGGTAGGAAAATTTCCAAAAAAGTTTAAGGAAGCAATTATAATCCCCGTTCTTAAAAAACAGATTCCAAAAGTAATGTTGAAAATTATTACCCAATCTCAGTAATCTCGGTATTTAGTAAACTTTTTATACACATTATCTACGATTAAATACATAGAACCATTTTTGTAACATACAAAAAAAAACAACATGAATTTATACAGAAAAGATCGGTACTAACGAATTTAGTAAAATTTACGGAATATCTGAAGAGCAATATGGACCGCAGAAATCTAGCTGATGTAATCTATACAGATAACTCCAAGACCTTCGATAAGGTAAACCATTCCATTCTGATTAAAAAAATAAATCAAATTGGCATCCACGGTGATGGCTTAATTCGGTGGCTCACTTCAATCTCCAGAGCATTCTTCAATGTGTATCAATTGAGGGAACTAAGTCTAGTTTTTTTATCGTGCCCTCCGGTGTATCGCAAGGTTCTCACCCAGGGCCACTATCATTTAATGTTTATATTTATGATATCCACAAATGCTTTTTACATGCTAATTACCTAAAAGATGACACAAAAATATATTTAGTTGTCAAATTAATCAATGACTGCATCAAACTTCAAGATGACCTTAATCGTCTTTTTGTGTACTGCAAATTGAACAAATTAGTTATTTATATTTCAAAATGTAACAAATTATCATTCACACGTAAGAAAAAGAAAATTAAGTTTAATTACACTTCAAACGATACACATATCACTGAGGTAGAATCTATTTGAGACCTTGGGATAACATTGGATGTGAAACCAAATTTTATCAAACAAACTAATGAGGTTATCAATAAAGCCAATAAAATGCTGGGATTTATAATTCGTATTTCAAAACCTTTTCGCATCATAAAGAATGTACTCCCTTACACCGCGTATATCGGCCCCACTTAGAATATTGCACACCGATATTGACACTTTTGACAAGCCCATATTGAATGAATCGAAAGCATTCAACGTTAATTCTTTAAGCATATAAATTATAAATTTTATTTACTCTTTGCAAATAATACACAATACTTAAAATTCCAAAACTTCACCACGCTTCAAATGCAATGCTTAATATTTGATCAAATCATATTTTTTTTAATTATTAATAATAACTGGACTCGCCAGAGCTCATTAACTTTATAAACATTCACATACTATCAAGGACATTTTTATTTGCCCGCATGTAGGACCAATCTTGGGATAAATTCTCCAATTCTCCTATTTGCGCGCAGTGTAACGCACAACTTCACAATACCGAAATTCTTCAGAATAAATAACTAAATAAATCAAATACGTACGACCGAAGTAATACGTACGACCACAAATTTATGCACGAGTATAAAATGTATCTATATTCGTCTTCCTCTCCTCCTTTCCTTCTTATTTTTTTTTCTAATAACACATCTGTACTTAACCACTGTTTGAAAACAATAAATTTTGTTGGCTTACCTTTTGTTAAACTTCCTTCGTATTTAAATTTGTATTAAAAGCTGTTTCTCACAAATAAATAAATTAATTCACAATTTTGTCAAAGCTGATAAAGGCTTGAGAAGTAGTATCGTTGCAGAGCATTTATTGCAGATCTTAAAACTGTATATTTATTTTCTGATAGATTTAGATGGAGATACAGAGCTGGTGCTTGATGAGGAGTTAGTGAACATGTTCCACCTTTCCTCTATGTACCTCCAGCCACCTCTAGACACGAGCTCCGTTACGCACCTTTTCTTCACCTTGAGCGAAGCTTTCTTGAATGGCTTGAGGGATCTTCGGTGGTTACGACTTAGCCCAGGCTGATTTGTTTAATTCTATAACAGATGCCGGTAGCTCGTTCCATATTCAAGCCGATTTATACAAATACGAGTCGGCAAAACGACACGTTCTCATAAAGCCAACATCAACTGTGAACGGGCATTCCGGTCTGATCCGTCAAGTTTCATGCACGTGTACCGGCGCGTAGGAGATCAGCGCTGCTAGCCCCTTCTAACAGGCTCCATTTAAATATCTGTATAACATACTCAACATACCTACATTATTTCTGCGCTTTAGAGTTAACAACGGATTGTCAATCAGACGAGCTGCCCTCCTTCGCACAGAATCAAGCAAGTTTATCAATTATTTGAAGCTTCAGCCCAGAGGTGACTTTTAAATTCAGCTGTTGGACGTACTTGATATTTTTATAGGATTTTGTAAAGTTGGTCACTATTGAATAATCTGCTAGCCCTATATACGATGCTCGGTTTTCTTAAAAGCTAGATTTACTCGAGCTTCTATGTCTGGTCTGAAATACTTACATCAAGCATTTCAATGGAGTCTTTATTGGGTAGACGAAATATCTTTTATTAACTTCGTCCGGCTTTTTGTTAAATTTTAAATAAAATAGTCCGCTTAAAGACTGCAAAAACTGATCCCGCTGTTGATCGTTGACGTCAAAAGATTGGAGAACGAACATAAATATTTCTCAAAAACAACCAGATTTCGATTGAATTATTCGATCTCGAAGCATATTTCTGCGATGTCGACTTTTTGATAGAGTTGCCTCGGTCTGTAAAGGAAATTTAAAAAAAATGGAAGTAGGCCCACGCAGAAAAATTATAAGGGAAATAAAAATATATTAACACACCAAAAATAAAACTTTAAAACTACGAGAGAATATTTGGAAAAATAAAATAAAATCTTCTTCACATTTGAGTAAAGAAAATTAGGTGACAACTTTAAGGCCATCATGATAACCAACCAAAGAAAGTAATGCCATAATTTTTGTACCACTCCAAAATATATATCTGGGCCGGTAAACTCCATGGCCGCTTGCTGGTAAAAACAGGGTATTTTTGTGTGAACAACACGTCTTGTTCAAGTGACAAAATGTAACTGTTATCAGTGTATCATTGTTAGTAATCGCTAAGTTGAGGGGGTATAATTAGCCAGTGACAGTCTAATTAATAGTGACTGCTGTCCCGGAAATAATGATTCATTATCTTTTCAATAAGAGGATCAAAGATAATGAAGTCGAACGTAGATTTTTTTTTGTCCAAGGGACGATGCACTGTGTGACGTCTCGAAATAACACTTAATTCTAATTTTCCTACGTTATATTATAATTTATTAAAAAGATTGGTATTCACTTTGTGGCGTCATTATTAATAAATGAATTAAAAATTACTATGTTATCACCACTTTATAAATATATACATATCAAAGTATTTTATATATTCCTGATGAGGAAAGCTTCGCTTTCAAAACATGTTGATATGTTAATATTAATAAAGTGGTGATTACAAAGAATTTTTTTAGTTCATTTATAAATATTATATGAACTTAACAATCACGTCGTTTCCATTTATAATAATTATAATAATAATAATAATAGTTGGATGACTTGTATAGCGCCGTTTTTGTGAGAAATCACCTCAAGGGTATTATTATTTATTAAAATTTACAATCTAAAAGAAAAATTACAAAATTATTTTCCTTTATAAAATAAAACAATTTTTTTCTGGTTTTTTTGCGTCATAAACATGTTGAACCATAATATTTAAAACAAATTTAATTTTTTAAAATTTGAACATCTTGATTTTTCTTTACATTTGGTTTTCATCGAAAGTTTCACTTAGTTTTACATTTAAATAAAATAAAATCATTGCTATCATGAATTTAATGTCGTGTAAATTGAGATACATACTTGAATATTAGATTTTTATTCACCTTCCCATTTATGGATCTCCTTCAGACATCGTTTCAAAAAAAAATAAAATATGAATGACTGTTAGTTTTCCCGACAAGCATTCCTGACTTTGTGAAGATAACGCCATTAAAGCACACAGTTCCTGTGACAAAAAATATGTTAGTGGTTTCCGGCGGGGACGGGCGTGGAGAGTGGGGGGTTGCTTGTTTTGTCGGCGGGGTCCGGCGCGGGCGTTTCATTACCCCGCGTGAGCAACAAGCGGGGTAATTGCCAGCTCGTTTCGTGCGTCGCACTTCTCTACGCGCGAATGTTTTTCCATCTAGTTGTCGGGGGGTTAACAGGGAGGGCGGGCAAGAGTTAAATGTAAGTTCAGAGGAATACTGGCATTTCTCAAATTATGTTTGTATTTTATCTCTCATTAATAATTATACCATGGCGTTTTATTCCAAACCTTAAGGCGTGGTGTGCAATTTCTCATTGATCATAAATATCTAACGAATATTTTTTCGAATCCCTGTCATACTATTTCCCCTTTTTCTGTGTGTTTTTTCCAATGTGTTTTTGTTGTATATCCTACGATTTTATCAGTTTACTGCAAGATGGTTGAATATTAAGTTTAACACCAAATTTAATTTTTATTTAGTTACCTTTTTTGAAAAATCAAGGAACAGATATAGTACGAATCAGCATCGTCAGCACCGTTCCACTTGTCATGCTATGAATGCTATGCCAGAATATACGTTCTGGTTGTGGTATTCTGGACAGGTCGTGGCGATTACTATGACTGTAGTGAGTTGTCGGAAACAAATAAGCCATATCATTCTAAGAGGAATGGACTATCAATAGATTTTGAGTGCTAGAATTACAAGTTTCTAGCCTCGGTGATTCCATTTCCTCAAGTAAATTCATATGATGCGTAAACCTTAAGAGAATATAATTATATTATTTATGCTCCACAGGACCGCATTAAGACGTACTTGGGTGTTTTTTGTAAATTTGATTCATCATATTTTTGTAATTTTCCATTTGTATTTTTTTGCATTTATGTTTTATGCATTTTTAAGCATTCATCTTAGAAGCCCATTTATCCCCACGGATATAGCTAGATCATACGCATATCAACCATAATCCCTTATTAAGAAAAGTACCAATAAAATTAGGAATTTCGCAGAGCTTGATGTTCAACACAAGTCAGGTATATCACTGAATTACTTATGTACAGGAAAACATTTACAATTTTATTTTTTTATAGAAAGACACCTATTCAGCCCAATGAAAATATAATTGAAATATATGCTTTCGTATTTCTTTGTTTGACTTTTTTAGTAACATGAGAAAAATATTGTTTCTCTGAATAAAAGTAACCATTCCGAAAAAATCACACATACCATAAACACTTTTGAAAATAGATAGATAAGTTATCCGGTAAGATGGAACAATTTACAAAATTGTCATTTTGAAAAAAAAAACAGGTGAGTTATTATGAACTTAAGATATTAATGCCAGGAAGCGCCTTCTGCGCAGAACGTCTTTGACGCCTGGCGTAATATAGATCGGATAATTTGTTTGAAGCCGCTTTTGTGATCACCTCAAGGGCGCTGCATACGCATACATAGTTCAACTATCTCCGCGATTTATTTACGTTTCACCTTACCTTTGACGGCCTCCATGGTCGAGGCGTAAGGCTCTTGACTACGAATCCGAAGGTCGCGGGTTCAAATCCCGGCTTGCGCAGGTAAATTTTATTTATTTTTTGATAGAAACCGGTCACTTTGTGGTTAGACATATTTAGAATTTCTCGTGGTTATAAACAAAGTTATTGTTTTATTTTCATTAAATTTTATTTAATTAATTTGTGTTGTTTCACAATTAATTCATTAAAAATAATATATGGGATATTTGAGCACGTTCCAGAGTGGAAGATACTTAAGTATAAGTATCGCTCTGGTGAAAGACCACCATTCAGAATTGAAACGTTGCTTGAATTGCTTTTTAGCCGTGTTTGGTGACCAGATCTGAATATTTCCCCACCTTCCTATTTCTCTTCTCCTTCCCCTCCTCACTACCATCAGCCTCACGATATTCCCTAATTGGGGATGCCATAGCCTCACTGGCTCCAGACGGTTGGGAGCAGTTGGGACTCTTGTGCGGTATTCACATAAAACTTTTAGTAACTCAACAAAATTCTTTTTCTGCTCAACCGATATCTGGCAAAATTTGATGGGTTTTTATATGTATTGAGTATCGTTGGAAGATGATAAAAAAAACTTTTAGAAATCAACGGTCAGTTAAGAAAAATACCCGTTTAGCCACCTACAGTTGGGAGTAACGTGTATCGCATGCTTAACACCTTGTGTTGTGGTAAAAGGAAAAATCGACCAAATAAATATGTTCTACGTCTTTGAGAGGTCTAGACTAATCGGATGTGAAAATTAATCCTCAGCGATATTGAACAAGTTTTAATGAAAAATCGATTTGTATTAATTACGAAATTTGATACAAAGTAATATGTTCTCGACTTCAAACATAAAATCAACATTTTAAAGTGAATAATTTCATTAGTCGGTAACTTAAGCCCACCGGGTCGTTAATTTTCATTAGCAGGCGGGTAGGTAATAATATCTTGAGGCCTTCTTAAGGTGGTGTAGATAAGCTCCTCATATAATAATTAGTAAGTGCTACCTTCCCATTTGATGAGGTATTATCATATTCTAGATAAAGGATGTTACTCGATTTTGCACGTCGACTGATAGTCAATTGTATTATGTTTTGTTTATATTGCTTTATGGAAATTTTGTTTATTTATTTATAATTGATTTTGAAAGGTACACATGGTCATTAAGGCTATTTAAAAACAATTTGTTTATTAACAATACTGCCCATCTCGGTAGAGAAGTCAAGTCTCGTGTTTGAGTTGAGGAGCAGCGCCATTATAGTTTTAAAGGTTTGAGACGTGAAAGAGATAATAAGGTAAATAAATATATCTTTTAAGAACGTTGTAAACGTCTTTATAATACACTAGCCCTCGTATACGCAGCGTTACTCGAGACTATGAACGGTTTGGATAGAAGTAAAATTAATGTAGTCTCTTTTTACCGATTGGGTGAAGAGTTCTCCCTTTTACCACCAGTAGTGAAACCAGCACTACTGTACTTTGACGGCAGAACGGCGAACCATATCGTTGATGATGTTCTACTTTTAATCGATATTTTGGTGTCCAAATTTATATACCTATAAGGTTGCCGAAATTATGGTTGACTGAAGTCGTAAGATGAACACGAATTGTAAATGATATCCAGAATAAATATTAACGCAGTACATCTAGTGTTTGTATCCAAATTTATATACTTATAAGGTTGCCGAGATTATGGTTGACTGAAGTCGTAAGATGAACACGAATTGTAAATGATATCCAGAATAAATATTAACGCAGTACATCTAGTGTTTGTATCCAAATTTATATACTTATAAGGTTGCCGAGATTATGGTTGACTGAAGTCGTAAGATGAACACGAATTGTAAATGATATCCAGAATAAATATTAACGCAGTACATCTAGTGTTTGTATCCAAATTTATATACTTATAAGGTTGCCGAAATTATGGTTGACTGAAGTCGTAAGATGAACACAAATTGTAAATGATATCCAGAATAAATATTAACGCAGTACGTAGAGTTTTGGTGAGTGAATTGAGTTATGGCAATTAATGGTCACTCTTTGTTAAGACTGTTTTCTATTACATAGTCAAATAAATTCAATTAAATGTACAAAAAAGAAGGGAGTTGCTTTACATAGGGTGAGAAAGTCCGAGCAAAAAACTGTCTTTGGGGATGATAATTGGGTGGTGAGGGGGTTTGTGGGCAGTGAGACAGGACAGTAGAGTTATGATAGGGTTTGGGTCCTCCGATTATATTGTACTCGTAAGTACTGAAATAATATGTTTTTTTATTAATAACCTGATCCTTTCAACAATTATGCTTTTTTAAATTGAAACAGATGTTTTTTTTCACTTGGTCGGTGAAAAGAAAAGTATCTAACGGTAGTTGCGACTCTATTTTCATGACTTTTTGTAGGACGATATTAAATTATATGTTAACTAACAGTCTATCTCGCCTGAAGCCGGTCTTCATATCAAATTCATATTTTAACTCTCCCCTTATTCCTAACACCACCGGCAGTGCCTTAGCCTTTAATAGACATGCCCGTGTGACTAGAATGAACTTGCCTGGAAATTCTTCAACGTTGTGTATTTCGTAGATAATCCTTGTCTTTGCATATACACTGGAACCTAGTTTCATATTTTTCGTAATAAAAAAGATATACGCTCTAAGACTGATCGTACAGACCGTTTCACTCAGCATTACCTGTGTTGATAAGATGAGATCATTACCCACCATGAGCTTCAAACGCGGTCCGTCCGACTGCGAATCAAGCGTCCCACTACTAAGCTATGGGCGACTTTAAGTTATACCCACAAATTCCTGATTTGTGAGCGTTCAAGACAAGGCTTTCTAACGTGCTCGTAAAACGGATAATAAGGAACTTCAGTGAAAAATATAAAGGTTTTAAAAATATGTATTCGTATAGAAGCAAATGCCGATTCTGAATATATAACTTTTATTGCATGGGTAAAAGGTATGAGGAGGGGAAGGCGATGGGGAAGAGGAAAGTGGGGAGGTACCGGGCTATTCAGATCTAAGCACTAAGCACGGCAAAGACATTTCAAGCATCTTTCACTTTGGAAAGCACCATAAATATACTGTATATATTATTTTTAACGAATTAATTGCAAAACGACGCACATTAATTAAATCAAATTTACATGCGCACGCTGGGATTTGAACCCACAACCTCCGGATTTGTAGTCGAGAATAAAAAAAATAATTTTTTCGAACTTTCTTCCGTTTTTGTCGATTTTGAATCCCGAATGACAAATTTTTCGGGATAAATCATTTCATACTTTTTGTAGACCTAATAGCGTCTGGGACGTAACGATTTAAAATTTCGTAATATTTTGTCATTTATAGTTTTTTTCATTGTTGAAAACGAAGGAATAATTTTTATAGAAATATCGGTGATACCAAAGATTAATATTAGATAACGATGAATATCGAATGAATCGAGCACGGTTAGTAACGACAGTACTTATTATCGATATGATAGACTGTCTATAGTTAGTGATAAGATATACAACATAATATACTACTAGTACCGTTATGTTATATGTTAAATATCCTACGTCACATTATATATTACGTGTAGTATATTATGATTTTACTTTCTAAAACAAAATTTGTCGCTACGCACTTCATTTTTTCTATTATTTAAATCACCAACTCTTATCTATATAATATAATCATGCAAACCATTTTATTATTATTATTATTATTTTAAGCATCTCCTTGTGACACTTTAGAAAACATTACTGCGTAAATATATAACCATCTGAACGCAATATGTAGATTCCGCTTCTCTACACAAGCATTGATTAAAAGAGAAGTATAATATTCCAATGTATTAAATTGTACTAAATTTCAATAATAAAAAAAGAGCATTGGGAAAAAAACATTTGTACAGCGTCCTTTATGTGATTTTCGCCAAAATGGCGCTATAAAAATCATCAAAACATTATTATTATTATTATTACGTACCAAATCATTATTCAATAGATATGAATACCAAAATATCGTTTAATATCTCGGAACGGTCAGAACGCTAATATCTGTGGACCCGGTATCGATATATCAGATATGCGGCGGTATCATAATACGCATTTCTGTTACCAACATTATGCCCTAGTATTTCAGTTTAGGTTTTTAAAAAGTTGGATATGGACTTTCTTTGAACGCTGATAAATTGTTAATCAGTTGCTGATATGAATGTATTTTTGCACTTTGGTACAATGCACCTACAATAGTAACGAGACGCTGATATTCTACAATGTTTCCGTAAGTTAAAAGCAGTTAAATTTGAGTATAAAGTTATCAAAGTTTTGTATGAAATCCATACAATATCGATTACTACCTATTGAACTGCTAATCCGACTGGCTCGTGTGACGTCACACCCAACAAGCCATAGATTTCGTGCGTTTTGGTGGGCTTTAAAAATTGAAACTTTAACAATTATTTAATGCATGAAAACGTACTTGAAAAAAAAAATGAAAAAAAACATAAAATTAAGTTAGGATGTCAACATTAAAAAAAAAAATAGACTGAAGTTTCTTATTCTTAGTATTTAGGGAAATTCGCTTACTCTAGGAGTATCTACATGATTAAAGAAATTCGCAGATTTCTGGTGCTGGACATCTAAACATTGTCACCCCCATTCTTTCTTGCTCCCTAATAGAATTTAGTAGTTGTTGAAAATAACTCGTGCATTACGTGTATAAGATGATCTATTAAAGTGAATGAAGCAAGTAAGCCAGTAGGGCGTACCGCAGGCGTTCCATCCCCTCTAAAAAACCCTGTGAAGAAATGCCGAATTGGTTCTACGTTGGTTGGTAGTATTATTTCTGATTTTCTAACATTTGAAAAAATCTACTAAGTAAAGAAGACCAATAAAATCTCTTTTTCAGTACTTTTGCTCTTCTACATGTATATCTAAAAGTTCCCCAAACCTCAAAAAATTCTCAGAGTTTATACACTGTATTATGAAGGGCATAATTTATTTATATCTATTAAGAATTAATATTTTTTCATGGTTACATGACTCCGTCATCTCTGATCGGGTACTTGTAAAAATGTCCATTTCGTTTACAAAGAACTTGCATAAAACATAACAGCATCAAGTAAATAATGGCCCCTCGCACCGTCGGCAACGAGCGGAGATGCTTTAATTAGTTTTATTTGTTCTCCCTTCTTTAATGCTGCTTTTTGCTTTCTCAGCAGTGAATTTTTAAATTAGGAATGATTTTTTTGAAACAGTAAGCACCATAAAAAAAAATTCGTTACGCGAGGAGCGATTCTTAACTTTTCATAGGAGGATATTAACACGAAAATCAGTCGTTATACTAATTCACACCTTAGAAATAGTTGCTGAATTATCGAAACCTAAATTAATGAAATTTAATAATTCAAAAAATAAACCCATTTGGGACATTCTGTCATTAAACGAATATTTTCATAATATGCGCAAAATAATATAAATTAGTTATATAATACTGACATTGTTTAAAATTATTATTATTTTTTTAATTATTGCGATGCCAACCGAATTTTGCCTAAAGATCAAGTCAAAAGCGAAACCCAGTCGGCGTCAAAACTTTTTAGATGTAGCGTTGTTAAACAAAGCTTTTTTTTAAATCCTCGCCGCGTTGTTTGTTTACGTGCCACTGAAATACATAATGAATAATTTAACATTAAATACTATTTTTCTAAAATGTGATTTATATATTAGAGAGTGATACATTTTATATGAGATTAGCAATTTAGTACCGGTAATATGAAATGATTATCTCTGAACTAATACAAAAAAATATATTATTTCGAAAAAAATGGTGATTTGATACAAAATATTATTATTATTTAGTAATAATAATAATTGGATTACTTGTACGAGAATAGCGCCATTTTCTTGGGAAAATAACCTCAAGGGCGAGTCTTTAATATGTTCAAATTTGTTTTTTAATTCATAATT
This sequence comes from Halesus radiatus, assembly GCA_022606495.2. NCBI lineage: Eukaryota > Metazoa > Arthropoda > Insecta > Trichoptera > Limnephilidae > Halesus > Halesus radiatus. Next base: position 42,695 of record JAHDVE020001586.1, on the reverse strand, counting down.
TTGCGGGATGAAGGAGAGAAGTATGGTTCAGTTGGTAGTTGAAGTTATCCGAAGAGGAAAAGATTTTTGTCCTGACGATTATTCTCTTTTCCCTGGATATCGTTAAATTAATTAAATTATATCTGTTTTTATCTCAATCCTCACATTAATGCTTATGATATTGCTTTACATGCATACTGTTATTACTTGTGGTATAATGTTTTATATTTCTGCACACCTTACGTAAAACCGCTAGAGGGCGTTAATAGATTTGATAAAATTAAATTCTGTGAATTAAACAATACTTTAAAACCTTTGAAGCTTTTCTTTTGATATTAAAAGTATCTGCTTATAACAAAATATTTTAGTTAAGCATATTAAAAAAAAACGGAAATCATCATCTGACAGTATATTGCGCCTTCGCGTGCTGTGCTTTCCATTTCATACGAAAAAAACAAGAACAGTTTTGAGAAAATGTGATATTAAAAGCCTCATCACGACTTTTCCCAACATTGTACTCCTCCCCCACTTGGTGTCATGAGCACTTGTGATGATGACGTTTAAATTTTACGGACACTGCTCCGTGCCTCGTACCCCAATTTCAATTAAATCTGCCCAAGTCCCGTCCACTCCCCGAAATATTTCTTAAAAACATCACGGTCTTAATTAATAATTGCCACGTGATCAAATATTTTTAATCTTCATCTAAATAACATGGAATATTGCGTTTTTTTAAACAATTGAAAACGAGGGTGATTTAATTGTCTTTCAAAGACGTTTCTTTCAGAAAAAGAAGTTTCTCTTAGAATTTGTCAGATTTTGTTATCTACCATAGCTTATAAACTCGTAGAGTTTACGAGTATACACGAATCTAGTGATAAAAATAGTCGGCAGGAATTCTCATGTTTTCTATTAATTGTCGGAACGCATCTAAACAGGGCTTTTGTTGTAAATTGTACTTAGAATAATTGTAACGATTACATCCGATACTTTTTTTAACAAAGCAAGTATTCCCAGAGAAAAAGGTACGTAAATATTTAAGGCAATTTTTTCAGTATTTACTTTGTGATTTTAATAAATTTTATTTTGACGCAAAAATTAAATTCCTAAAATATTTCTTATAATTTTCTTTCAAGGCTCAAAGGTTTTTGTGTTCAATGTGTAGAGCTCAATTTAATACGTTTTAAGTAAATCTAATTTCTTATCACGGAATTAAAAAAAAAGCTTGTAATTAGTTTCCTTATATTTTCCCCCCTCTTCAGAGGTAATATAGTTCATCAGTTTGAATACGTCTTTATGCTTTTTGAAGCATAAACAATTTGTGAAAAACTTCTGAAAGAGTGCATTTATTCTCAACAGAGTATCAAACTGACAATCGGATAAATTCGCTAGAAAATCATAAAATTTAAAATGATGGATTATCTCAAGCTCGTTTCGCAAAGATATTTCCAGAGGAAACCATTTCAAGCTTGTCTCGCGGGACTTCCCATTCATTCATAACCATAAAGGATTACGGAACTATCGTTAGCAAGTATCATAAACAGCAGTCACTGCTGAGCTCTGGGGAAGCTAAATTAATACTTGGCTGGTAAGCAGCTTTGCAAGTTTTACCATTTTCTTACAAGGATAAAAATGTCTTGGAATAGTTCACAAAAAGGTTACGATTAACAAACGAGGATAGATAAGCTATACCTCATCGGTAGGTAGGTACTTAACAGAGTAATTAAATATACATTTTGCTAGACAGTTTTCAAAGTACTGCGTATTGTGTGTTTTGAATTCAGTGGTTGATCCCGCCGTCGAACCTCGCGGTACTGAAAATAAACACCACTCACTAAACGCGAATGAAGCAAGGAGCGTATTAAGTTGAAAACCAAAAAGTTGTTTGGCTGTTCATCCTCTCCATGCCTGCAGTGAAACGGCGTGTTGCGTATTTAGTTTTATTTTAATTCTTTATTAGGCATATAAATATGAAACAAAACAGAACGCACCAAATACGCAAATAAATAAACATTGTGGTAGTCACATAAAGTTAAATTTAAAAAAGTATTATCTTATATGGTAGGTAGGTATAGTACAAAAAAACTATTTTTATACAAGTAAACGGGAAAGAAAGGACAAATATGCTTTTAACAAGATATCCGTGTAATAAAAAGAAAATAACAACAGAGCAAAAATCTAGGTAGTGTCTTAAAATAAACTGTCCCTACTTACTGAATAGAATCTGTTATACAATCCATTTCTAAACAAATCTTAACAACTTTACCAGAAAGTTCATGCAATAGAAAAAAAATGATCTGCAATAATTTAGTTTTTTTTTGCTCACAAATTCAAGTCAAACCGTTTATGCAAAATAAAAGAGTCGATAAAAGCACAATAAAATAAAGAGTCTTATGGATTTGGAAGAATTTGCCAAAGCCCACTTGGAATTTGTATAATGTTTAGAGATTTTCATCAAATTAGCTAAGGAATTTGCGGACTTAGAAGGAAAGTTTCAGCATTGCTAGGAATGCAATTTAACTGTCTCAGATTCACTAACTTTGTTAATTTGTCACCGCTCTTAAATTCATCTACGCTTCTTTCCTTCCTGGTTCCATGTTCCGTGGCTTATGTCTGTTTACATCTGTAGCTCTCTTTTATCTATTGTTGTCGTGACTAACTTGTTACTTATCTCACGTTAAACTGATTAATAGCGGATTTTAGCAACTTACTATCGTCAACGTTTTTAATAATCTCGCGAATACGAAATAATATAAATAGTTCAATGTTTAGAAATCGATGAGAATACTTTAGACTTGAAGGTGGGCATAACATTGAATATAAATGCTTTAATTTATTAATTCCTGGTATGACCTGAACACGCAAAGATGAGTTCATTGTTGAAGAAATATAGACGATAATGAAAAAAAAACTGTAACGATGCACATATTGTACGTTCATCAAGTAAAATATACACAGCATATGGGCTGCGTTAGGTGGTAAATGGGTATGTGAATCAATTAACTTGAATCAATCATCAACACTCCGTTTTAATTAAAAATAACACAAATTAACTTGATATTGTGTCTGTCCGTCGATGTAGATAAAGGCAGGAAAACTTATTTGATACAAAAAATAATTATACAATTTTCAGTTAACGGGCCCCCTGAATGGAGGTGAGGGAGATCCCCCCGCCCCGCCGACCACCTCGCGGTAAGCGATTCCGCCTCGGGCCACTTCACACTTCTTCACTTTGATTTGTTTGCTCTTAGAGGGCGTCCGCCCCCCTCCCCCCAGCCCATGGATCGCTAACAAACGCCCCCAGCCCACTTGTAAAACTTTTACAATGTGAACATAAATCCGCCCTCAACAACGCTCCCGCCACCAGGAATGTAGGTACCTACCTACAAAAATGCTCACGGGTTACAACCTTTATAGCCCGAACAGGCGGATCAAGCCCGATAATCCTGGCTCGAAAAAACGCCGCAAAAGGTAAAAAATGCCAAAACTTCACCCCAACGTGATACCGTTAACGAAAATTGAAAACAATCTTTTAATGAAGTAACAAAACTGTACCTAATTCTTAAATCAATTCGGATGGGCCGTTTCGTTTTTCTCAGTGTAATCTTGCAGAGGAAAAATAACGGGAAAATCATTTTAATACGCGGTAAATTGAAATATTTGTCGATCTGTTCTGTATCCAGGCTCATTAGAAGATTATTACTAAAATCCAGTTTTGCCCTGGCACTTTAGTGCGGTACGGAAATATGAGTTAATCTGAAATACTGTTTGTTACTTACTTGATAAGTTAGTAGTTCGGGTGAAAGGATTCAACGGTAACTTCCATGGTTTCCGAGTAGATGTTTTGTTTAATTTTCTCAGAAGTTGCGCGTTCGGTGTATGATTTCAGGTAAATTGTTGTTTGAAACCAAAAATTTATATATAGATTACAAACAATAGTATCAATATAGCTGCTCATGAGCATCACAAGGCAGACTGTACTGTGACGAAATTACTACTTCTCAAATGGCTTTTCCAAATTACGCTGTTATTTATTTTTTATTATTAAATTAATTATTTGAGTTCATTTATCAGCTTTTTTACACCTGTAAAGTTTAAATGTTTTTGGTTGTCCCCTTTAAATATACTACAAAGTATAACTATATATTTACTTTTTATTATTAAATTAATTATTTGAGTTCATTTATCAGCTTTTTTACACCTGTAAAGTTTAAATGTTTTTGGTTGTCCCCTTTAAATATACTACAAAGTATAACTATATATTTACTTTTTATTATTAAATTAATTATTTGAGTTCATTTATCAGCTTTTTTACACCTGTAAAGTTTAAATGTTTTTGGTTGTCCCCTTTAAATATACTACAAAGTATAACTATATATTTACTTTTTATTATTAAATTAATTATTTGAGTTCATTTATCAGCTTTTTTACACCTGTAAAGTTTAAATGTTTTTGGTTGTCCCCTTTAAATATACTACAAAGTATAACTATATATTTACTTTTTATTATTAAATTAATTATTTGAGTTCATTTATCAGCTTTTTTACACCTGTAAAGTTTAAATGTTTTTGGTTGTCCCCTTTAAATATACTACAAAGTCTAACTATATATTTACTTTTTGGAAAAAGTCTGAGAAGGTAATTTAAAAAAAACACATTAGTGCATCGAAAGTAAAGATTTGAAAATATATTGTGATCTCTATATATGTAACATAAAGATGGCTTTCAGCAGAAGCCTTAATTTTGTATGCTAGTTGCTGGTACTTAAGAATAAGTTTTCCCATTCGAGCCGTTGAGTAGGACCGTAGGAAAGACCGCCAAAACGGTGAAATATTATAGCCATTTTGCTACTTTTAAGAATGGTTACTTCACCTCCCCCTCTCCCAACGGGGTGTTGTTGCCTGTTTTTCTTCTCACGAGCCCCATTGATTAACCTCTTGGCTTTTATGTGTTATCCTCTGGCTATTTAGTCGGAGTCTGCTTTGAGAATAGAATAATTGCACTCGTACAAAGCGGTGAGCATGATTTTCTAGGAAAATTTATCTTTGGATAAATATTTTTATAGGAAAGAATTCAGTAAGGAAGGAAAAGAGTTTCACTTTAGAACAATAAAATTTTTGTACATCTTTTCTATTGTTTTTTATTAATTATTTTCGTTTTTGAAATTTGTGATCAGTTTTTAGTAAAAGCAATATGTTTTGTTCATTATTATTATTCTCTTGGGAGTCTTTTCCCCTTGCGAAGACATTATCGAGGTGGCTTGGCTGCGCACGGTAGGATGATTTTTTGTTATTACTACGTCTCTCTGTATTGGAATGATATGGTTTAGAATTTTCCTGGAATCTTAAAATCTTATTTCTTCTCAGTCTATCTCTGTTTAGTGAGGATTGTGCCCCCTAAACTCGGATGGACCAATCTAGCCCACTTTCACGCTCATCTCCATCTTCTTTCATCTCCACAGCACGCAAAATTTCCTAAATATCTGCAAGTGAAAAAAAAAACATTTTATTGTTTAGAAATTGTGGTGTTTCGTCTAACTTGGCTTAATATACCTTCACGCCCTTCTTTCAACCTTTAAGCAATTCTATGGCTTCGATAAATTAAGTACTATTAAGTGATGGTATGAAATTAAACAAATACACTGAGTTTAATGAGACCTCGAACACTCAATTAACAGTGCTTGTATTCCGCGTGTCAAAGGACTTGCCGAAGCAGAAAGTTCATGCATATTGGAAGAGTGTTATGGCTCCGACGCGGGCATCACGTAGCATTTCAACGGGGCCGATCATCCCTTCGGCGAGACATCTTGCTTCCGTACAACACGTAAAGGATCTGTACTGTACACTTAAGCCTTCATTAGTGATCCGTGTTTTTAATATGGACATAATATAGATAGATATATTCATTAATCCTTTGCACGCCTGTCAGCTATATCCCGTATAAAGAGAAGCGAAATAGTACGTAAGAATAGGTCGCTACATAAACATATGTTAAAATATATTTTTTTCTTAATCTTTTATACTAACTAAAGGCAGGGTCGCCATACTTTGTTTAAATTAATCGAGTAAAAGTCAACCGGCAGTAAAGAAGAACGGTAGAATTAGTTATTGTGAAGGGGAAGTTGGGAGCTGCAACTTTTCTAAATTTAACATTCAAAATAAGCACATCCATAATTATTGTAATATTTTTAACGATGGGTAAGTTAAATGAGATATTTATTTTAATAAAATCAACCAAAAACCTGAGGATGTTTCTTACCGCTGCTCTAAAATCAATTTATTTTAAAGTTTTTCAGGTTTAATTAAATTTATACGTTTAGATATATTGGTAGACTCTTACCCATAGGTTCTCAAACTTTTTTCCCCCGTGGACCCCATTGCCGTCCTTTTAATTTTTCGTTGACCCCCCCCCCAGTCTACCGCTGGAATGAACATTTGTAAAAACACGAAAATGAATGTGCCTGCGTAGACGCGATTCGCTTTAAGTGGGCAGTAGGCTTGGCGAGCGGAACTTCCTACGGTGCTTTACTATGTCTGCAGTCTAAATGAACTCCGATCCGTGGACTCTCATTTACATCTCGTGGACCCCCTTCTTTTTCTCCCTGCCATGGATCCTCCGCAAATATATATGGACCTCCAGGGGTCCGTACGGACCACTTTGCGAACCTTTGCTCTAAGCGATGGAGGTCATGGTGGGGATAAAATGCAAGGTTATCGAACTGTTGGTATAGTGGAGAAGTAAATTAAGAGAATATAGAGGAAACAGCTTTCTTTGTTTGTAGACTGAGAGACAAAGAAGACCACCCGATGACAACTGACCGCTGATAGTAGAGGACACTAAAATAATAAGAAGTAACGAGAAATGTAATAAAGGGACGTGCTTTACTTTATACAGCTATACATGTATTTGTACAATATACATTGATGTACTCGCAAGAAAACATGTTCCTACACTCGCCAACTATAATATTCCCAAGGAGTTAGAGCGAACGTCAGAACATAATGCTGTACCTGTTTACCCATGTTCGAAATCCTTCTAACGTTTCAATCGAATGCTCTATTGAGATCTTGATCGTGCTAGAAATTTAAATGCAATGTATTGAAAACCTTGTATTCATATCGCATCGCACACTGTAACTCTACAGTCGTCTACACCTTGTAACATTATAAGGTAAAAGTTCAGATACACGAACTTTCAAGAATACGGCTTTGAAAAATTGAAGAGGTGGTATCGAGTTTGCAATATTACTTACGGCAATCGTTCATTGCTTTCCTTTTTAAATGTGACATATTTGTGATGTTAGTATGTTAATACACTGATTTAGTTTACTTATAATAACACATATTATGGAGAAGCAACAAATATGCTCCATTAATTATTAATTGTTATTGAAATTAATTCGTGGAACTCAACTTTTTTTTTTAATTAAATCAAATTTCACAATGTTACTATCAATTTCACGTGCATCGTAATTAATATTAATAAAGCTTTTTATTGTTTTATTTTTATTTAAATTAAATCAAATTTGATAATTTTATCGTTATTTGTTGCACGTCATTTATTATATATATATTTTTTGTGATTTCGACGTTAAAGCCATTTTCAATCTGCTGTTATGCCGCATTGAGATGACTTACTCGCATATAATTTAATTTACCCCCATCTATTTTTAATTTTTATGGTGTTTGAAATGATTTATTAATATTTTCGTAAAAACCGACTAATTCAGAAAAAAGAATCTTACAGAATTATTTTTTTTTAATTATCAGATTAAATAAAATCATGAAATAAGTGGTATCAATCACAGTTTTAAAATGACTTTGAACGCCGAAACAGTTCTTACGATAATAGAATACTCGCAGAACCTAGTAATAAAACTATTTAACTTAATTTAATTGAAATAAAAAGCTGCATTCATATTAATTACATACAAATAAAACGTACAACAAAAATCTGAATGTCACAGTAATTCGAATATTTATTCTTTTACATTAATTTGATTATTACTACAAAACCGCAAAACCGAAATCGCTCGGTGTTCTCATTTTTGAATACTTAACAATCGCGGGAATTACAGAAAAGAGAAAATAACGTCCAGCCTACATTACACGACCACTTAGGCAGGTATTTAATGGAGAGCCTTCCTCCCACCCCCGTTCACTACACCTCACCCACCCTCAGTGGCTAAGTAAACGTATCAAAGAAAGGTTAACATTTAATCCTCGACTAATCTCTTGTTTCAGAGTTTTCCTTTTCAAGAGAATCGTATCAACAAACACACTTCACGAACCCTCAAAAGAACACTTTCGAGAAATGATGTTTGCGAATTGTTTTCTACCGCTTATCTTATTTATCCCTTTTATCGTGATCACCGAGAAACACTCATTCATTTAAGCCTATATGTTTTTGTACGTTTTTGACCAATGTTTATTTATGTATAGACAGAAATCGATGGTCTTAGCTCTAAGCATTGATAAAACCTAGCCCAAACTAAGATAAATGTCTTTCTCCTTAATGCACATAAAATTGTTTTGTGGTATAATTATTAATAAAATTGAAATATATACTGTGTATCCTGATGAGGGAAGCTTTAATCTCGAAGTATATTGAAATTTATGTATTAAATAGTGGTTTACACAAAATATTTCTTATTCATTTTATAAGAGAAATTTATTTGAATCTCTAAAAGAGGTGTGAGTAGTATATATGCCTGCTAAATATCGATTTAATGGATGGTGGGCTTTCAAAATTAAAACTATTTTGTAAAATAAGAGGTACGAGTTGTTGAATATACTGGTGATTGTTAGTGCCTGGTAGCAAAATCGAGATCAAGCAAAATAAGTATACTGAAAGAGGAAAGAGGCAGGGAATAAGATGCCATGCTATCTCCAATAATATAACGCTATTTTTGAAAGATATCAAAGGTCCTCGAAGTACGAGAAACCGGTTGGATAAAAGTCATTAAAACAAAAGATGGGTAAATGTTGACGAATCAGGAAGATATGAAATAAATTTTTGTAATAGAAATTCGAACATAACTTGGGTGGCGACGATATCGACTGTCGAATCACGCGAAGATTGTTTGAATGTAAGTCCGGTCAGTGGCTGAGTTGAAAAATATCTCGGGTTCCCACCCAGGCGTCGTGGGTTCAATTCTTCTGCTTTCTAAGTCCTCCATTATTGAACACGCAGAATTTTACATTTATATTGATGGTGATAAGAGCTTTTTCAAATATTCCCAGGCGTTTCATAACAGTTGATGTTTGTCGTTCTTTAAAATAAAGAAAGAAAAAGTAAGATCAGCAAGGAAGAAAAACGTTTTTTCTATTAAGAGTTTTTTTAAACGTTTTTCTATTAAACGTTTTTTCTATTAAGAGGAACTGCTGTGCCGCCTGTTTCATACAAAACTTAATTTTGGATTTTTCATATTTTAAGCTATTTAGTATGTAAGATTATGTATTTTGTTGTTCAAATAAGTGTTCTAAAGCATTAAAATACTCATTTTATTTATGCTTACTTACTCGTATATTTACTTACTGAAACATACATGCATGCATGTTACTCTCTACATGGGGCAGGGTTCCTCTTATATCTCTTCCATTATTGGTTATTCTTTGAGTTATCGAGGATACAACTAGATCTATAGTATCTTCATATTAATGCACTATAATTACTGAAAAATACATGCACGCATGTTGCTCTCTACATGGGGCAGTGTTCCTCTTATATCTCTTCCATTATTGGTTATTCTTTGAGTTATCAAGGATACAACTAGATCTATAGTATCTTGGACTTTTTGTCACCCGCCGTGACAGAAGGACGTACCGTAGCGCGATGACTTGCAACGCATGCAATGTTATTATAAATGAGTGTCTTGCATTTATGCAAAACAAAGCGGACACTCTAGATGAAGTTTCGATTATACAACTGTGTACTTCAACCTTCTCCGAGGAGGAAGTAAAGCTGGCCAAGACCATCTTGTTCGACAAGCTACCGGACAAACGCACTCTCCGGAAGGGAGACGGCAGGATCAGCCGTGATCTTCAGGACATCTTGAGGGCCCTTAAGGAGACAGACCCTGAAAAATTACCAGTGTTCGTCGCAAGACAGCTACATAAATTGCCGCCCGTTAACTTTGACAGTGTGGATGTCTCCCGTCTACTAAAAGATCTCAACGCCATGAAGTCCGAAATACGTCAAATTAAAAGCGATATCAATGAATCATCTAGCACAAACACTGCTGAAATCATGCAAGAACTAAATTCACTTCGTAATCAAATAAAAGAGATGAGTGTTCACAACGAGCACAAAACACTTCCGAATCTGTCAAAACATGACAATGACAATAATGTGGGTACTTCTCAAACTTCTGGGGATGTAAACAACACCTACACACACGCAAAACCTGAATCGTATGTAGATGTTTGCAAAGGCAAGATACAAGTGCAGACGACGCCGCCGACCAACACTACCAACAGACATAGTGCGAATGGATTGTGCACACACGATATACAAGCATTGCACACAATTACACCTACCGTTAGTGTGAGTGTAGGAATGAACAAGCAGGGAAGGAACATACAACGGCCGCGACCAGCCGTCACCGAAGAGAGCGGCTTTAAACTTGTCACACACAAGAAGAAACTCACCCGTAATCTGAGAGGCAAAGCGCAGTCAGCGACATTAAAATCTGCTGATATAAGTGCATCGGTATACGTATCACGATTTGCGATTAACACTACAGAAAATGACATAATCACTTACCTAAAAGATAATGGTTTAAATGGAGCAAAGGTAGAAAGAATAAATCCTTTCCATGTAACTCCATTTAACTCATTCAAACTTGCGGTTAAAGCAAACGATGTAAAGAATTATCTAGCTGAGGAACTATGGCCGGAGGGAATTGTTTTCCGAAGATTTAAAGAGTCACGCATACATAACAATAATCAAAATGCAAAATAAAAATTTGAAGATCATTTCGGTGAACTGTAGATCCGTCCGCAGTTCTGAAAAATTTATATATGACCTGTGCGATTCACATGATGTGGTTTTAATTCAGGAAACGTGGTTACTCCCAACGGACTTAGAATTTTTATCCCATATACACCCGGAATTCAACAGCTTGGGCACCTCTGCCGTCAATACGTCGATGGGCCCGCTGCTAGGCAGGCCGCACGGTGGAGTGGGGGTGCTGTACAGGCAATGTCTCAGGGCTGCCACGATCCCACTGAGTAACTGTCGCATGGCGGGTATTGAGGTGAGCCTTAATTCTGAAACATTATGCATCTTCACCTTGTATATGCCAACCTGCACCGTAGATCACTTCGAGGAGTACGTCAATTGTCTCGCCACCTTACAAGCAATTATTGACGAAAAGGATTACACTAATTCCATCATCATCGGAGACTTTAATGCAAATCCCGACTCACTCTTCGGAATAGAACTGAAATCTTTCTGTCAAGAATATGAGTATGTATGTGCCGATACCGAATTATTACCAAAAGACTCCTATACTTATATAAGTGACGCGCATCACACCACCAGGTGGCTTGATCATTGTCTAGTGACGAAAAATATCTTCAAGCAAGTTCTAGATATGAAAATATACTACGACGTGGACTGGACTGATCATCGGCCTCTCGAGTTGACCCTACAGTCGGACGGAATACCAACAACCGAAATATATACATGTATGAAAACCGACCCAGCAAAATGGAATCCTAAAAATGCACGCGATATCCAAAGGTATAACATAAATTCACAAGTATTTCTACAAAAAAATACAACAAGATCTAATATGGTACGACGGAAGTGGCAACCCTGCAAGTGCGAACATTGATGCTCTATACACACATATAGTGGACGCACTTCGAAATGCGGCGATCTCAGCATTTAGCAGTCGTAAACATAATTCACCACAATACAAACAAATATGCGGATGGAACGATTTTGTTGCACAAAAATACGCAGAATCTAGACATGCAATGATGATTTGGATTGAGAATGGCAGACCTCACGCAGGCCCCATCGCGGAAGAAAGAAAGTTAAAGCGTGCAGCATTCAAACTAGCCCTGAAAAAATGTCACAGAGAATCACAACAAATTCAGATGGATAAAATAGCTAGAGATTTAGAGAATCGTGACTTCAAACAGTTTTGGAATAAGTCGAATAAACAATGCAACATACGGTGTAAAATTCCAAGCAACATAAATGGAGAAACGAACGCTAAATCAATCGCAAACATTTTCGCAGAACATTTCTCAACCACTACTCCGACTTCCCCGATCTCCTCAAGTGAATCACCATCTAGTCATTTCACAAATGAAGACAGCACCATCTCAATCACAGTAGACATGATTAACACCGCCATGAGATACATGAAAACTGGGAAGTCAGCAGGCCATGACGGACTGAGTTTTGAACACGTTAAACACGCAGGAGGACCAATTTTACAGCTGCTGGCGAGGCTATTTAATGATATTTTGAAGAATGGATACTTACCAAATAATATGACAAGAACTATAATAACACCCATTCTCAAATCTAAATCGTCGGACTCAACCACCCAGGACAGCTATAGACCGATCTCAATTGCTACTGCCGTCGCAAGATTATTCGAACGTTTACTACTGGACCGAGTCGGACCCAGCATGGAAACTAATGACAACCAAATGGGTTTCAAAAAGCAGACCTCTACCGATGCAGCCATATTTACTGTGAAAAGAACACTAGAGTACTATAGAAATAAGAAAACCACCTCATACGCATGTTTCCTTGACCTGAGTAAGGCCTTCGACAGGGTTTCTCACCCGTTGTTATGGGCTAAACTCAGAGATAGAGGAATATCATCGGAGGTGATACACATCCTTGACTTGTGGCACAGACAGCAGGAAAACCTAGTAAGGTGGAAAGATGGTCTTTCCGAACCTTTCCTCCTAAAGAGCGGCGTCAGACAGGGTGGATGCATGTCCCCGATATTGTTCAACCTTTACATGGACGAACTAACTGAAAGGCTAAACAATGCAAGGGTAGGCTGCCACATCGGAGGACAGTGTCTGAACAACATCAGTTATGCGGACGACATGGTACTAATGGCACCGTCTATAAGAGGGCTGCGCATTCTCCTGAAGACCTGCGAAGAGTTTGCTGAAGAAACAAACATGTCTTATAACCCCAATAAAACAGCTCTGTTGGTCATAAGATATAGACAAGGCCCGACTAGTATTCCTGCAGCTACCCTGAACGGTGTGATCCTGAAGGTGACTGAAGAAACCAAATACCTAGGACACATAATCACCAGTACTCTGATGGATGATGAAGACATTGATAGGCAAAGACGAGCTCTCAGCGTAAAATCGAATATGCTCAGTAGAAGATTTCGCCTTTGTAGTACCGCTGTGAAAAGGACTCTATTCCTTGCCTTCTGCGCAACGTTGTACACCTGCGAACTCTGGGCAAACTACAAAAAGAGTAGTATGGAAAGACTTCGCGTACAGTACAATAACGCCTTCCGCATAATGTTTGGCCTCCCCAGATACTGCAGTGCTTCCAGTATGTTCACGGACGAGTTTCCGGTTTTGCAGCCCTTATAAGATCCAGGGTGGCTGGAATGAGGGAAAGAATAAACAGCTCCAGGAATATCCTCATCATAGAAGCCCGCCTCAGTCCAGCCTCCAGCATCGACGCATACTGGACAAATATATTGGCCCCTCACAATATAAATGCCGCAGCACCCTTAAGGAGTTATCCTACTCTTATTTAGTTAAATTATTATTTTTCTTTATTTATTTATTTTTACGATGTGATGTATGTTTATATTTTGTATATTTTTTATAACTATTGAATGTATATTATTGTATGGAATGTGTGGGACTGCACTAACCTCCCCACATACCGGAATAAACATTTATTATTATTATTATTATTATTTATATTAATGCACTATAATTACTGAAACATACATGCACGCATGTTACTCTCTACATGGGGCAGTGTTCCTCTTATATCTCTTCCATTATTGGTTATTCTTTGAGTTATCAAGGATACAACTAGATCTATAGTATCTTCATATTAATGCACTATAAATTGAAACATACATGCACGCATGTTGCTCTCTACATGGGGCAGTGTTCCTCTTATATCTCTTCCATTATTGGTTATTCTTTGAGTTATCAAGGATACAACTAGATCTATAGTATCTTCATATTAATGCACTATAATTACTGAAACATACATGCATGCATGTTACTCTCTACATGGGGCAGGGTTCCTCTTATATCTCTTCCATTATTGGTTATTCTTTGAGTTATCAAGGATACAACTAGATCTATAGTATCTTCATATTAATGCACTATAATTACTGAAACATACATGCACGCATGTTGCTCTCTACATGGGGCAGTGTTCCTCTTATATCTCTTCCATTATTGGTTATTCTTTGAGTTATCAAGGATACAACTAGATCTATAGTATCTTTATATTAATGCACTATAATTACTGAAACATACATGCACGCATGTTACTCTCTACATGGGGCAGTGTTCCTCTTATATCTCTTCCATTATTGGTTATTCTTTGAGTTATCAAGGATACAACTAGATCTATAGTATCTTTATATTAATGCACTATAATTACTGAAACATACATGCACGCATGTTACTCTCTACATGGGGCAGTGTTCCTCTTATATCTCTTCCATTATTGGTTATTCTTTGAGTTATCAAGGATACAACTAGATCTATAGTATCTTCATATTAATGCACTATAATTACTGAAACATACATGCACGCATGTTGCTCTCTACATGGGGCAGTGTTCCTCTTATATCTCTTCCATTATTGGTTATTCTTTGAGTTATCAAGGATACAACTAGATCTATAGTATCTTCATATTAATGCACTATAATTACTGAAACATACATGCATGCATGTTACTCTCTACATGGGGCAGGGTTTCTCTTATATCTCTTCCATTATTGGTTATTCTTTGAGTTATCAAGGATACAACTAGATCTATAGTATCTTCATATTAATGCACTATAATTACTGAAACATACATGCACGCATGTTGCTCTCTACATGGGGCAGTGTTCCTCTTATATCTCTTCCATTATTGGTTATTCTTTGAGTTATCAAGGATACAACTAGATCTACATTACCTTCATATTAATACACTATAATTTCTAATAATCCGTCGTTATTAATATCATGCGATTTTGACTCGCGTTATCCCATATCTCGCGCTGCAGTGGCGTCGGTCACGGTGTGAACCACAATTAGTTCACATTGGCATTTAGATCACCTGGTGCGGAGTTATTTTTCAAATTATACGAATTTGATCAACCTTTTCATACCTTCGTACTACAGTAGGATAGAAATTTGCGTTGACTCCATTTAGTTCACCATTCTATTTAGCTCACCGATGATCTGTTATAAAATCAAAATGGTCGTAAAGTTGAGAGATATCGTCCGTTAGAAAAACTTAGGGACTTTTTTTTTTACAGGAGACCCTGAGGGAAATAATTTCCCTCAAGACTTATATCATCTTTGGGGATGTGTGGAGGGTCTTTTAGAGGGATAGGAAGGAGTGAATTTAAGAGACCCATGTTATAGGATGGAGGGAAAACAGAGGCCGGCATTCCACATCAGAGCTGTTGAACACAAGAACGAATCGTAGAAGCGACCCGTTCTCAAGTGACAATTGTCAACCGTGTGCAAATGTTGGGCGCGTGTTTTACGTGTTTCCCGACTATGCAACTGTGCCGAAGGGATCAATGACGCTAGTTCCTTGGAGCATTTTCCATTAAAATACCGGTGGAACAAGGACAGCATTCCCACCCTACGTCTGTGCTCCAAAGATTGCAACCCGTTTGATAAGATAGGCGAATCTATCAAACGGACCGCCCGTTTCTGCACAGAGTCAAGGGTTTTTTTTCAGATATTTTGGGACTTCCGACCAGAGGTGGCTGCCAAATTCTACAATGGGGCACACTTGCGATTTGTACAAGATCAGCAGTTATGTACTATTAAAGTATCTGAGGAATCTGTACAATACGCCCAGCTTCTGAGAGACTAACTTTACTCGGGCTTCGATGGAGCCCCCATACCTGAGCTGGTCACTTAAGGTTACACCAAGCATATCAATGGAGGGCTTGTTGGGAAGATTGCTTCAATTAAAGGAGACTAGATTGTCATTTCGATCCCTCCTAGACGTAATCAGATTTAATTTGGTCTTTGAAACATTAAATTCGACGAGATTATTCTTACCCCAAGAGGAGACCTTCTCGAGGTAACCATCCATTCTCTGCTTCAAAGCCCTCCGAGCCCTTGGAGTTTGTGTGCCCTTTGGGGGCTTGTCAAACAAAAATCAAATATGGACTGTACTGTCATCCGCGTAACAATGAATCGGTGCACATGTCAAGAGGTCATTGATGTGCAACAAAAACAATGTCGGAGACAGAACCGATCCTTGTGGGACGCCAGCATTTATTGAATGCGAGGAAGAGATGAAACCATCAGTAACCGTCTGCATCGATATCTCCCTCAAAAAGACGGCAATCTACGTACACAAGGAAACGGGAAGTCCGTAAGAAGGTAGTTTGTTGACAAGTCCTCGGTGCCAAACCCGGTAAAAGGCCTTAGAAATGTCCAGTGAGACCATTTGAATCTCACCATAACGTTCCAGGCACCGCCCTTAAACATGCGACACATACGCGATCACTGCATGAGCGGTTCCGCTGGAATCCGTAGTGACGGTCGTTAATGATTCTGTTCTTCTCGAGGTATGCGAGCAGTTTGTCGTTGATCACACGTTCTATCACCTTGGATAGAACTGATGTGATCGCTATGGGGTGGTAGTTGGCTGGGTTGGAGCGGTCACCTTTCTTAAGTATAGTATGAATGACCGCTTTTTTCTAACCAAAGGGCACACAGCCACATTTCAGGGACATTTTAAAGAGCTTTGTCAAAACTGGAGCAATTTCTGCAGCACACCCCTGCAATACCACAGCAGGTATTCCGTCAGACCCACTAGCTTTATTAACATCGAGCCCCCGTAAGACAAGGAGTACATCCCGATGCCGTATCCTCAGCTTTTTCATGTAGAAGCCGCAATAAGGAACCGACTGCGGGATGGCACCCCGATCATCGAGGGCCGAGTTTTCCGAAAAAAATTTCCCTAAAAGGTTTGCCTTTTCGGTGGCGGTGTTTGCTAGTGAACCGTGTGATGCATTCGAGTTTTAGCAGGAAAATCTTTTTTTTTTATAGTTTAAAGTAATTCATGTAAATTTGGAGTCTCGAAGAATAAGGGTGCGCAGCACATTTTAGAAAGATTTCTGGATCGCTGAAAGAAAATACGAGAGCTTCATAGAGCTCATAGAGGGAGAATTTATTGTAAACACATTCCTTAATGATGAATTATAACTGTGAATTGTCACTTTTGTTCCTTATCACGGAAATAAGTCATGCAATTGAGATCCTAAACAAACATATTAAAATCGAAGATAACAGGATTCTACAGAAATGAACACTTGATACAACACATGTGAATATTACACACTGGGTTACAAGATAAAGGACCCAGAAATATTCCAGTGACGGCAAGTAGTATAAACTCGGCGATGGAAAAATATCCCAAATAATCGTTAATTAGATTAGAGGTTGTACAATTTCGGCATAAATTACGTATTTGGAAAAGGGGAAGCAGATAGGAACATTGTCTAGATTACCATTTTGGGTAAAAATAATGATCTACAAGCATATTAATTGACATACTAAATAGAATCAACACGGTGTAGTTGATGTTAAAAATTAACTAGTTGCTATGGTTCGAAGCCGTAAACTAGTGCCTCACCTAAAATAACTAAAACAATTGAAACAAAGATTCTTTGAACGACCCGTGTCTAAGTCTAGGAGACGCCCCTGAAATCGAGAAGAGTTAAAATGATTAGGAATCCTGAGACGCGTTAAGAGATGGGCGCGGTTTGTTTCGAACTAGGACATGATGTTAGAGATTTCGAGGGTCTTGGATTGATTATAGTGACACTACAAATTATCAAAGTAATGATGGTATGAAGACGAGAATTCTTCTTTTATGAGAGGGTGATAAATTAGGTACTAACGTTTAAAACAAGGTGTTGAAATAATGAAGTTACCAAGGCACGTTGAAGAATTAAATAATGTGACATCTCTAAGAATCAGGAATTAATTATTGATTTTAGAAATGAGTTGGAACATTCTACGTATCCTTAGGACTGAAGACAATAAATTATCAAGCAAGTGACGAAATTAGTATGAATAATATATCCAGATGTGCATTAAGAGACCAGTGTGTTTGTTGTTTTGTTAATATTTTCTCGCATCTTTGTATGCGAGGAAATATCAAAAACTTATATGAGTAAGTTGTTTGATCTTGAATGCGATTCGGTGTCCAGCGGCACTGGTAAGCAATCTTTTATACCGCATTCAAATTTACGGTTTTGTGAGGAATGAAGTAGGATACAGGTATAGTCTTGATGACTTCGATTATGAAATTGATCTTACCTAGGTTTAAGTCATTAGCTACAGGTCCAAGTTGTAAGTCGTTATCTATATAACTCTTAGATGTAAATCAATAATTATAAGTCTGAATTAGGTAATTTCTAGTTATTAATCTAAGCTGTAAGCCATTAGTAATAAATCTAATATGTAAATTATTAGATATAGTCTAAGTGATAAGGTATATATTGGATAAATTATGTTGTGAAGCGCCCTTGAGGTGATTTCCTCGCGGAGACGGGCAGTGGAAGTGGTCCATTTGTTATGGTTATTATTATTACCTAAATTGATTTTTAAACCAGGAAAAAGTACGTTTGGCACTCAAATTACTGGTAGGAACGGTACCTATGCTGTTTCGATAATTGGATCAAACAGTGAGTAAATATCTTACTCACAATACTTGGTTTAAAGGAGATAATTTAAAAGAATTATAAGTTTGTTTAAGTTGGCGAAGGATACTTAGTACGGACCTGTACGAAGAACAACTGGATGATCGGTCTGGAGTACGTAGAGAGATAAGATAAAGTCGGGTTTTGGGAGATAAGGAATAGTCGGTTTTGAGAGACGAGAGAGGGGGGTCGGTCATGGGGAAGCAGTGAGAGTAGTGGGTTTTAGATAGGCAAAGAAAGGGGATCGCGTTTTAGGAGAGGAGAGTGAAAGTCGCACATTAGATGGTAGGCCGTCTGGGGATTGCATGCTAAAAATACGTGAGAGTGGTAGTTAATGTTTTACGGGTTTTGTTTGTGAAATTAAACTAATATATTTTGGATATGCACTAAGAAGTATAGTAAGTTTTTATTAATTTTCTAACAAGTACATTAACCCGTTTCCTAACATTTGAAAAATCTAATTACGTTACAGAGTTTAAATTAGATAAATGTTTTGTATACTTGACCAAAGACGTTCTAATCAATTACAGGTATGCAAATACGTTTTAAGGTACCCGTGCGGGTACACCTAACTTCATTAAGTATTTTATGAAAACCTCCTTTTTCGCATTGAATTATATTTAAACGAGTACTATAGATAGTTCAATTACCTTCACTTAATGTCAGTACTCAACTTTAAAATTTCAAAAATACCTATTTTTACATAAATACATTTAGGTATGTATAATAATTTCCAGTAGATACATACCTGTATAATTGTCTTTTATTGAGTTAGTTCATAATCAACAACCTCAGCACGTCATTTTATTGACCTTCACCTTGGATCCCGTGTGCGCTGGTTAAGGGGTGAATCGAGTGGACTGCCTGAGGCTCCCTATCATGTAGAGATGCGGGAGAAGGTAACAATATACCAGTCTGGCTTCGCCTAATTATCCCTGGACAAAGAGCCGGACTTTGGATGTTGAGGGTACCCGTTGTTGTAGAGGATGGGCCTGGTTCGCTTACCATCCTGGCGCTGGTGAGTTATTTTCCCAGAATAGCGTCGGCATTTTAGGATTGTGTGAGGGGACTCACATTCCAAGGTGTCATGGATCTATGCCTACCTTTGACGATGTTCAATAGCGAGGGGACGTTTTCACAGTAGGGTTTGAAAGATGGAAACGATTATTGGTCATTGGCTTTCCTATCCGTTTTATTGCGAGGTGAAGGGACAGGATGGGCAGTGGACTCGCTACCCTTTCCTGATGTACATGTGGAATTTTCCTGGTTGTATAATGAAATAACTTTGGCGGTAGCAGCTTTCCGAGACTCTAGATTTAACAGTGATCACGTTGTGATCAAATCATAACCCCACTCACCAAGTATCACAATCCGACAGGAGTTAAAGCATGTAAAATTTACGTGTAAATGTATGTATGTATATGTATGTATATGTGTATACAAAATGTTTAATGTATCTATCGACACTTTATTATGGTTATTTATTAATGAATATGTTTATGCAATGTTTAATATATATATATAAAAACATTTATTATATTTACGTATTCTTTCTATAAACACAATTTATTATATTAATGTATAATTTTTCTCTAACATCTAAAATCAAAATTAACGTTACTAATTATTAACATTCCAAACGATTTTTATTAATTCAAAGGTCGTTATCATTCTAAATAAACCGATAAAACCAAATTTGTCATATTTCCCGACGGGGGTCGCTGACACCGAAAGTAAACAGTCGCATATCTCAATGACCTACATCCTCGACTGTATTAATCTGGGTCTATATTCCAAATCAACCATTCTTTTATCGAAATATGTAGATACGTATAAGTATGTGTATATATTCGAATTTCAGTATATCTTACAAAAGAAAAGGTACTTTTACAAATGTCGACATTTAATTGAAAAATAACTATCATCTTTTGAGATGAACTACAATTTTTTTGAGATCACGTACTTGTAGGTTGCGTACATAAATATTTTTATAGCGCCGTTTTCATGGGAAAATTCAATTAAAAGGCGCTCCACATCCTTCGAACATATTTATGAGTTCAAAAGAACAAACAAAACCAACAATATTAAAAATATCAAAAATAAGCATAATCATTCGTCGACGAAACGTCACAGAGTTATGTTATAAAATTAATCTTATCTTCAATTTAGAATTTCAAGGTTCAGGACTTGCAAATTTTGCACCTGTTGGAGTCCTACCTTTTTCCTCAAACAAAATCAATTTATAGTTAAATCAAACTATATGAGATAAGTCAGGGTCTCATTAAATAATTCTGTCAACCAAACCAAAACGTAATTTGTTATGTATATCGTATTATCGTCTATATTTATATTCGTATGCAAGATTTCTGGATATTTGGCACTGATTCACGACCTGTGTTGAAGATGTCAGATCCACAATTTTCTGGGGAAACAAGAGTATTGCGGATTATAAAAAATCATATTGTTTACATATATTTATAATTTGTAACTATCGATTGGACAGAGATAAAGATAACTGCTCATTGTAAGCGCAGTTATTTCTGAACTTTTGATGCGGAAGACGGCCTTTCAACCCGGACTTATCTAATGTATCTAATGTTGTTTGACGAGGGGATGAAACCGGTTTGATCTATTTTAAATGTAGCTGTCTGGAGGACGGGAATTCGGAGGGTCTTGGACCCATGAGGAAGGAAGGTGCCCTTTTCCGTCGCGGTACATAGGATGTTTAGATCTAGGCACGAACTGAATATGAAAAGGTTCCGTATACCGGCTGTTCAGTCTCTACGTCTGTGAGGAGGGGGTTACCAACCGGAAACGTGGTCATCCGAGTACTTTAGGGTTTGGTCTGGAGCCGAATTTCTGGAAAAAAAACCGTTTTCGATCACTTATCATAACAAAAAGCTGAAAAAACTAAAACCAATCCATGTAATTTTCGCATATTTAGGAGAGGATGGAGATGGCGCCAAAACAAGTAAAAATGTACCTTTTACCATGAAAATTATTGAAACTAATACACGTAGAATAACACTTAGTACGATGAAGAAAGGCGATAATACTATGATCATTACATTTATGTATATAAAATTTAAAATTGTAACTACGTCGTATTAAATAGATCAGGAATAGTCAATTAGTATAGCCCAGAAGCTAAGTTTTCCCATTAAAACTCACGATAGGTAAAAATAGAAAATTTATGGGCAAAGTTAGGAAAATTCTAGTCATTATATAGGAAATTAACGTAGATTGCATACTAGGATAATAATAGAGAGTTCAGAACATTAAAATCTAAGATAGGAATGCTAGGAATATAATTCTGTAAATGGTATGCGAGAGTCTGCCTACACTACAAAGAATAGGGGTTTACCACCAAATAAGACTTTGTTTTTCCAATAGACGTAGACTCGGAAAAGCTTAGGAAATTGACCACATTCCGTTGAGAAATTTTCAGCAAAAATTATGAAAATCGGAAACACTCGAATGTCAGCATAGAGCTAGACGTCACACGCTAGCCAAGGAGGAGAAAAACCTCAAATTGAAAGAAAAACTACAAAGACTTTTCCGATCACATTAGTTAGGAAAATTTAAGGCAGCAGTAGAGGAGTCATCTTAAATGGGTGGCGCAAACAGAAGTCTATTGCTAAATTAAATCATAAACGAAGGAAGGGCGGACCATCACATCATAAAAGAGTCGGAGAGGAGAGGTCATCTCAACCGTCGAGTCTGGTAAGAGGCGGCAAACTGGATTTGCAGAAATTGCGACCTATGGAGCCCGCTAGCCACCAGAATGCGGGCCAGGCAGCTAGCTTTTTGCTGATCTGTAGGTCGTGTTCAAATTTTGACCTATTGATGATTCTCTTACATTCCTTTGCCAATTTGTTATATGCTGATCTATTTTCCGACGTTCGAGATGTGTTGTAGGCTCGGTAAGCCGTGTTTTTTCGTCGAAATTCTTGGTAGCATTGTCGACTGAGCCACGGCTTTCAACCTACACCAGTTTTCTTTACGGTTGATTGAATGAAGCCATCCATCGCAGATGTGATGACTTTACCAATTTTCTGGGCACATCTGGACGGATTTGAAGTCTGAAAAGAGATAGCTGACCATGGGAGCATTAAAATGCGCCCGCAGACCGAACCAATCTGCTGACCTACAGTACCACATTTTTCTCTTCAGCCTCTCGATTGGACGTCTGAAGTTAATAGGGATTGATGCCGTCACCAGGCAATGGTCGAACGATTCTCAAGGCGCTGCGACATCAATCCCATAACCACGTGGCTCGGTACTTAAAAATAGGTCTAACAGATTGGAGCGGTGAGTCTGGACATCGGGAACCCTCGTAGGATACTGAACCAGATACAACCCATGGCAAAGGGCAAAGAATTCCGCCTGTTTGTTGAAAATGAGAACTTCAACCCCGGTTCATTATTAATATTGAAGTCCCCCAGAACAATAAACTCGGCCGAAGGGTAGCGGTGTAAGAGGTCATCAATAGTTTTGCTCAAATGTTTAAATAGCTCGGATGAGTCTGATTCGCTGATGTTTGGTGAGTGTTATAAATACGCATAAAATCTTACCGTACTGGCAAGACTGACGCGCACCTACATTACGTCAAATCTTGAATTTTCCAGACTCAACAGTCGCACACAGTTGACGTCAGCTCGGTTATACAAGCAAACACCTCCTTTTGGTCTGAACTTGCCCACGAGGGTGAAGCCCGGGCAGTCTAGATAGGAGGCATCAGAAGGCTCAGCTATTTGCGTTTTAGAGAGGAATAGAAGGTTTGGGCGCGAGATTGAAGGTGATGGTGGACAGAATTTACATTTTTGTGCAGGCCTCAAATGTTGGTAAAATTCACCAACATTTTTGGTTTGGACTGGGGACAACTACTACTAGACGTTGTAATGATATTATTATTGTTTAAGTTTTGTGATTGCATTTTTTTTAAATTATTGTTGGGGGTTTTATAAGAAAAGTAAAGCAAGGGAAGGATTATGTATAAAGGGTGGGTAGGAAGCTCAAGGTCAGGGTATCCAGAACTGACGGACGTATGAATCCATCCCACCCACTACGGTGGAAGGCTATGGTTGGGAGAGTCTGGCTGTGAAAGGCTCCCAATGCGGCCCAAACGCTACTGCTGGGTCCCCTCCGGTCACGAATCGGCACAACAGCAGCGGCGGGGTTTTTACACTCGCTGGTGGGGCAGCCCACCCTCAGTCGTGAGCCTGATGGTCGGGCCCCTATACTATCGAGCAGCCTGGACAACGGCAGCCAGTTGTAAAGGGTCTCCCTCAACCAGTTTCTCCCGATCCGACCCACCACGCAGTAGGTGGGCCAATGCACCCGCAGCCGAGACCTGGATAAACCTTACCCCATGAACCCGGGCACCCCTGCTAAGTCACCAAACGTAGCAAACCACTTAGGGTGACCTATGGGAGAGGTGTTGGTCATCCAAAAAAATGGTCCCCGAGGCGGCGGTACCCATACCCGCTGCCCCAAAAAAGACTACTTTGTTGATATCAGTGCTTCAACCATCGGGCATAAGAGGATCGGCTGCGGTGTCTGTTTCATACAAAACTGAATTTTGGATTGGAGGCCAAAATACCCATCCAAACTGAATGATCTATTTTTTTAATTAAAGGTTTAGTAAATATCTAGTATGGATGAGAAGTATTTTATTTATTTTTGTTTCACCTTATGAAATATCGGCCATTAAAGGAATTGATTTTTCGCGATTTTAGAGGCATCTTTAACAATTATTTAGGGGCTAACGGAGATTTAAAAAAAAAGTTTTAACCCATTTGCTTTGAAAATGTAATGAAATATAAAGTAAACTTCATTTTTAAATTATTAAAATAGGCATTATGGTGGACTTTAAATTAAATTAAAAACGACCAATTTTTGGAGGAACACAAATTTTCCTTGCAGAATTTAGAATATCGACCCGAAAAAATCTTTTTTTTATGTTTAATTTTTATATTCTTATTTATATAATCGTTCTTACATAGCAAATGTGAAGTACTTTTTAAAAAGTACGATAAACCCGCAAATAATTTTCTAAGCTGCCCCTAAAATTATGAATTTTTTTTTTCATGGCACATCCTTCCAAATAAAATACTTCCCATCCGTACTAGATACTTACTAAACCTTTAATAAAAAAAAAATAGATCATTCCGTTTGGATTGGTATTTTGGCCTCCAATCAAAAATTCAGTTTTGTATGAAACAGGCACCGCAGCCGTTCCCCTTCATGACGTTGTCGTTCGAGGAAGTTTCACTGAACTCTTGCAGAAGGCATTGAGCGGGATTTTAGGTAAATTTCACCATCTGTTTAAATAAAAACTGATACGATAGACGCTATACAAAAATTTATTTAACAAAAAAACATAGATTTAGTAAGTAAACACAATGTAATCTGTCTTCCAGAAGGTAATAAACAACCCAATTTTTTAAATTATAAAGTCGCTCTATCACCAATAACACAAAATTCAAGTCATACATGTATAATATAAGAAAGAGATGTTGACAAATCATAATTACGAAAAACTTCTATTTTATTTTTATTTCATATAAATACATTTAAAATATTTAATAGTGCAGATATATCTAGCTAATTACAAAATAAAGTATAAATTTATTTAACAAAAAAATACCTAATGATAATGATAACTAAATATAGAAATAAAATACATCAATAATGTAATACAGATACAATTTATTATGTTGTACACGATGGTTACTAGAAAATACGTAAAATCTACAAAATAGAAGAGTAAAAGTATATGATATTAGAAATGCAACAATAAGGCGCATGCAATTTAATTTGATTCATATTTCGAAAGGCCTGATCTAATATTTCTAGAGCATGTGTTTTTTTTTGTTCTTGAATGCTGGTAGAAGATCCTTGGCTGTGTTTATTGATTTACAAAAAGCTTTTGACACTACTGCTCATAAAATATTGTGTTTGAAATTAAAAACAAAAGGATTGTCAGAAACAACACTACAACATTAGAATATTACATACATAATGTTACATATCAGGACTAGAGCAACATGTGCGAATTTGTGGAAACGAGTCTCTTCCAATAAACTATGAAGTGTCACAAATGTCCTAGGACCAAAATTATTTCTCATCTACATGAACGAAATTTCTGCTCTACCCATAAAAGGAAAAATGGTAAGCCTTGCTGATTATACTGTAATAATATGTTTTTAAAATAACTGGAAAGATACTTTCAAAGAATCTGAATCTCATCGTTCTACAAAAAGTGGTTAAAAACCAATTCCCTTACGTTGAGTTTAAGTAAAACAAACTACTTAACATTTTCATTTGACACAAGAGGACAACCGGGGAATTAATACAATCTAAAATTATATGAACGCCAGAACAATTTTTCACAATATTTTTGCCCCCTTATTACACATACAGAAAGTATAAAATATCTTTGCATAGAAATAGGCGAAAATCTTCGGTGCGATACTCACATAAATGGAATTACAAGAAAACTCACAAAATACACATATTTTTTTAAAAACATTAGAAATATTTAATGTCGAAATGATGTTTAAAAAGTTTACTATGCGCTTTGCCACTGCCGCCTCAAATGTGGTATACTAGGATGGAGATCGGCAACTACTAACCAAATGAAACAGTTAAAAATCCAAAAGGGTATTTTAAAAGTCCCCATAAGAATGCCAATAAAAGAAATTTTCAAATCTTTTGCAGTACCTAACATCTAAAAGATTTAACCTAAGAATGTTTTAATCAAACATTTCAAAAGTTCAAGAAAGTTAATTTTCACGACACAATAGCGAACCAAAAGTACGTTATAAATATCCCTAAATTTAAAACTACTTTTGGACAAAGGAATTAAAAATATCTTTTCACTAATCTATATAATTCACTTCCACCAGCAGTAAAAAAAAGAAAAAGTAAATAATTTCAAAAAACAAATCAAAATCTGGCTCAAAGAAATCAGAGAAGATGAGTATGAGTTAGTTTATAGAGCATCTTAAAATTAACTTCGCAGGAGCTTAAAATTAATCAGTTTTTAAATAAAATTTAGTCCGCTTCTGCATAGGAACTCCTAGTGAGGAGGAATAAGGGAAACAATACAAATTGTCTTATTATCTTTGTAAAATTAAAAATTTAATATAAATGAAAAAATACGTATTGAAGCTAAATAATAAAATAAAAAATACACATGTGTCGAGATCTTGCCGTCTTTTCTTAATAATATTGTGTGTCTAGTTTTTTAATTGTATAGATTGATATTATGCCTAATTTTTAAGGGGGTCAGATCGTCATAAATATTGTTTCGCTGTTCGAAAACGATTCCGACTCCTGACGCTTAGTTATGTGTTGTTCGATTAGCAGGATGTGCCTAGCCACCTTTTTTAATGTATTCTGGGCGGTTTGTGAGAAGCGTGTTCTCACCGACCGCTCAGAAAGGAATGACTTGAATAAAGCATCAGAGCAGTACGGCGGTGGGAAAGAGAAGGACTTGTCGGGCATCCACACAGCGCGGTAGGTCGGCGCGTCGTATACTACCTCAAATAGCCTGCGAAAACCAATTCGAGTTCAGTCAGCCTTCGATCGCCTGCCTGACAAGACGCCTTCTCTCTCCACTGCCTGCTCGACTTCCCATCTACTCGCCTTCTTTTTTTTTGACCACCGATTTACCCTGGACTTCCATCGGACTACTGCCTCGCACCGGAACCAGACCAAGCAATGTCACACGGACAAGGCCCGCAGATTTACAAAAGTCGTAAATAAGGGTCTCGTTGTTAATACCGTTCCTCCTTACAGATGGAACGGTAGGTCATGCTTTCTCCCTTCCCAACCCTCTCCGCAGATCGGGATCAGCCTCCCCCTACAGTTTGTTTCTGTGCCATTACGTCTAGTACAGCATATATCCACCACTGATTTAGTTTTAATTGTGCCAGTCTGAAAATGCCCGTCATAGAGTGAAACCGGTCTGGTCGAAAACAAATAAGTGAAAGAAACTTGCAAAGGTTTTTCAATAAAAAAATCATATTAAAATGCAATTCCACCATGAATTTATAGTTTTATAATCAGAGATAAATAAAATAATATATCAATAGCCAAGAGATATTAATAGACGATTTTCAAATATTATCAGAGTATTCGTAACACGGGGATGTATTGTGTAAACGATAATATACAGTTGCTTAAAACCAAAATGCATTCCTTCGAATTGATTAGCCATAAACCTTCTTACTCGAATAATTCTCCTTCGTGCTCTAATTGTGATAAACATTCTCCAAAACGGAGTGGACAGAGAACGATAAAGTAAAAAAAAATTCAATGTACTAAGACGTCAAACGAGAGATACCACGGAGAAGTGTACTAGTAAGAGTGAAAATGGAACTAGATGGGGTCGAACTGACAATTCACAGTTCATGATTCTGTAGGAGAGTGCCTACAATAGGGGTTCCCGAATATTTTCCTATAAACGTTACTAGCGTTTTTAAACATATGATTTTTCTGGTGATCCGACAGTTGATCTCTTGGCGGCTGGCCCCCGTTGGCAGTTGATCTCCCGGACAGTTGATCCCTCCGACAGTTGATCCCCTAAATTATTATTTCTGCTCTATGTCTTCATCAGTAAAGTAAGTATGCAAAGAGGATATGCGGCGGTACAAAAAAAATCGATATATTCATATCTGCAGGCGTCTTATGTGGAAATCCGCTACATAATTTATTTTTACTAACAATAATGCGGAGTTTGTTATATGTCGACTCGGAATTATTGTCAGAAAACATATTTTGTAGCGGATTTCCACTCGAAACACCTGCAGATATAAGTATATCGACTTTTGTTATACCCACAGTCGTATATCCTCTCTGCTTAATCTTTCGGGGACATTTATTTATATTATGTACAAGTAAGATCCTATAGCATATTTTCCCAAAGCCGACTGCATACTATGTCGTATTTTGTTATTCGGCCGCATATCGTCACTGCATAATCCTCCGGAGACTCGGCATTATTGTTAGTAAAAAAAATTTATGTAGCGGATCTCCACTTAAGACGCCTGCAGATATAAGTACAGGGTCTGTCGCAAAAGTATCGAGAATTTTTTTTTTTGACAATTTATTGCCAATAAACGTACAAACAATTAATATTCTTCCAAATACGCCCCTTGGGCGTCAATACACTTGGTGGCGTTTATTCCACTCTTGGAAGGCACTCTGGGAGGCAGAAGACGTAATCCCCTTAAGGCACTGCGTCGAAGCGGTTTTCATCCCATCCAACGTCTCCAAATGGCGTCCCTTTAGGCTTCGCTTGATGCGGAGAACAAAAAGAAGTCCGGTAGTGCAAAAACAAAAAGAAGTCGGAACTGTACCGCGGTTGCGGCAGTATCGCCACACTATGCTTAGCGAGGAACTCCTGGACGATGAGAGCTGAGAGTGAGGGAGCATTGCCATGATACAAAATCCAGGTGTTGGCGATCTCCTTTCGAACGCGACGAATCCTTTCGAGCAACCGTTTAAGGACGAACACTCAGATTGTAACACTTCCCTCACTTTCGTGACGTTGTCATCAGTTTTGGAACTTGACCATCGTCCAACGCGCACACCGCCTTCAATTGATACGGCCGTTTTGGAATTATTTGTGCCACTCGTAAACCCTTGCCTGTGACATGGCTTCATCTCCGAAGGCTTCCCAAATCATGGCCAGGGTCTCGAAACCGGTTGTTTTGAGCCGAACGCAGAATTTGATGGCTTTTCGCTGCTCCAGCAAACGCTGCATATTGATTTCCGACGCGACGACAAAACACACTTTGCGAGGATCACTGCTAGCTCTAACTTTGCTCCGAAAGGACTGATTTGGTAGCGCGTTTGGTAGCTGCGACTCCCCCCTACCATCCCCACTATTCGGCGCATCCCGCTACACATTCTAGTGCAGTCAGGAATATTTTTCTTGATACTTTTGCGACATACCCTCTATATCGACTTTTGTTATACGGCCACATATCCTCTCTGCATTCTTACTTTAAAAATGAGGACGTTCAGCAGAAATAATCCTTTAGGGGACTGTCGGGGGGCCAACTATCGCGGGATCAACTGTCATGGAACCGATTTTTCTACCCCTGACTTTAAAATATGAGCAAAAAAAGTTTATTAAAATAAATTTCTACCGCACATATTAAGAAACCTTAAAAGTAAAATAAAACTACAAAATGTTGTCATTTTTATCATTCTAAGATGCATCCGAAGTTCTGTAAAAGACGAGTCAATAAAATTGTATCATTCTCAAATGGCCGTACCGGAAGACAAAAGCCCCACAGGCTAAGAAATGTTGTCATTTAGGATAAAACTTTGGATTGCTATCATTTTTATAATTAAGATATATATATGAGACGTGTATTGGAAGACAAAGGCGCCGTAGGTGAAATATAAATATCGGACTATAGCGTGTTATCGTTTTTACCATTCTGAAATATATGAGACGTGTATTGGAAGACAAAGGCGCCGCAGGTGAAATATAAGGATCGGACTACAGCGTTTTATCGTTTTTACCATTCTGAAATATATGAGACGTGTATTGGAAGACAAAGGCGCCGCAGGTGAAATATAAATATCGGACTATAGCGTGTTATCGTTTTTACTATTCTGAAATATATGAGACGTGTATTGGAAGACAAAGGCGCCGCAGGTGAAACATAAAGATCGGACTATAGCGTGTTATCGTTTTTACCATTCTGAAATATATGAGACGTGTATTGGAAGACAAAGGCGCCGCAGGTGAAATATAAGGATCGGACTACAGCGTTTTATCGTTTTTACCATTCTGAAATATATGAGACGTGTATTGGAAGACAAAGGCGCCGCAGGTGAAATATAAAGATCGGACTATAGCGTGTTATCGTTTTTACCATTCTGAAATATATGAGACGTGTATTGGAAGACAAAGGCGTCGCAGGTGAAATATAAGGATCGGACTATAGCGTTTTATCGTTTTTACCATTCTAAAATATATGAGACGTGTATTGGAAGACAAAGGCGCCGCAGGTGAAACATAAAGATCGGACTATAGCGTGTTATCGTTTTTACCATTCTGAAATATATGAGACGTGTATTGGAAGACAAAGGCGCCGCAGGTGAAACATAAAGATCGGACTATAGCGTGTTATCGTTTTTACCATTCTAAAATATATGAGACGTGTATTGGAAGACAAAGGCGCCGCAGGTGAAATATAAGGGATCGGACTATAGAGTTTTATCGTTTTTAACATTCTGAAATATATGTGAGACGTATTGGAAGACAAAATATGCCACAGGTGAAATATAAGGATCGGACTATAAAGGTGTTATCGTTTTTACCCATTCTGAAATATGAGACGTGTATTGAAGACAAAGCAAGCTGCAGGTGAAATATAACATCGGACTATAGCGTTTTATCGTTTTTACCATCTGAAATATATGAGACGTATTGAAGACAAAGGCACCACAGGTGAAATATAAGGATCGACCATAGCGTGTTATCGTTTCTTTTACCATTCTGAAATATATGAGACGTGTATTGGAAGACAAAGGCGCCGCAGGTTAAATATAAAGATCGGACTATAGCGTGTTATCGTTTTTACCATTCTGAAATATATGAGACGCACATCGGAAGACTATCGAAAAAAAATCTAATTAAAAATCAAAAAAATTCTATCGTTTTCATGATTCTGATACATCGTAAGAATACAACGAAAATTAGTCATTTCGAAATCCACCTTCGCAAATCAAACTCACAGCTTAGAATATCAGCTTTTTTTACATATATGATATTAAACGCAGTCTGATTAAAAAATATCTTAATTTGCGAAATGGCGAAAAATCCTCAATCTTAATCTGCCAACAAACAATGACTTCGACGTACGCAACACGAAGCACCGCCGGCGAAAAAAAAATCAAGTTGAAGATCGAACTTCAAAATGCTTTCGTTTTTATCATTTTGATATTCATGTGAAAAAAGGTTTGTAATTTTTGGCGGCTGGTGCCTCAAAACATTTACATCATTGCATTTTGCATAACAGAACAAAAAATCCATAAATTCTAACAATGGCTATTAACCACTGAACAGATGATCCAAGGAAGTGTCATTAATACCGATTTAAAAGATTGATAGGCTTATAAGCCATTTCAACAGTTCAACATGACTCTAGGATGTAGAAATGGTTTATCCCACCAAGTAAACTTTTGGTTCATCACGCGGTTAAAAAAAATTATACCGTGTTGTAATTTACAATGTAATTTTTCTGAAACTATCGCGACTCCCTGGCGACCCCTCTGCGGAACCTGAGGGTTCCTTGGAACCCACTTCAAAAACCGCTGCCACCCAACATTACACACCGAGCTCGAGGGTGCACGTGCTAACATTCTCAAAGAAGTGACTTTGCGGAAGGAAGAGAAAGGAATGACCGGAGATTTAACATTTTTCCATATCTTATAAATTGTGTTATGATGAACATGGAAAAAATAGTTTGGGGCATAAGAAAAATTTTTGACATCTTCAACACGATAAATATCACACTCATGGCGGATTTAAGGCGCGAATTGAAGCAATAGTGTCCAGAATGGTGTTGACGGCATTTCCCAGTGAGTATCTTACGAGTTGATTACCCTACGTATTATTTAAATCAAGAGGCAGTGGGTATGGTAAAAAAAAAAAGAAGGACCTTATTATACGCTCGCGTCTTATGCATGCAATCTGTCTGCGTATGTTATGCGTATGCGGTCTATAATTACGCAGATAGGTACTAAATCGAGTATAATTTGTTTCATTTCCCTGTACTGAACAAAAGTAGCTTGTTACGGGTTATTTTGAATTTGTCAGAAAAGCCGGATAACCGTTTACGTGTTAAACCGGTTTGCACGCCCATCGGATTATAGGTTCACTGTTAATTCACGTCGCACCAATCCACCACTGGAAATAGATACAAGTAGTCGAATTGGTAGTGGAAGTACAGAAGTGGCATTCGGGTAAACAGCAATGGCAAACCGCTGGCGGGCAGCCGTCAGTCAACCTCCATCCGCCGTCGGGAGGGCAATAATAGGAAGAACTTTTGCTAACTTCAGCTGGGGGACAGGAGCGCCCGCTAATAGCGGCTGAAAAACTTTAAGAGATCAGCGCCAATGTAGTGGCTAGGAACACTGCTTTCTTTGAAGAAGGCTAACGTATCCCCTTAAAGTTTTTAATGTATCAGTCAATATTATTATTTGTAGACGACTGTCGTGATCTGTCGGTGTTTTTCGGATTTGATTCCCGGCCAAGTAAAAATCCCGTTTAAGTAAAATTTCTTCGTAAAAGTATAGTCATAAAATAATTTCCTAAATATAAACGTTTCACTTATATTAACTTTTGGTAGGTTGGTTGATGCTCCACCATATTGAATCCAAGTAATAAATTTATTAAATAACTAGCTGATGTGTACCCGGCCTTGCTCGGAATTTTTTTTTTAGAATTATGTTGAAGTGTGAATTCTTGCTTATCATTAGGATGCCATAATTGATTTGACAGCAAAAGTAACTATCTCCAAATAAAGAACCATTCATTTTAAAATTTTATTTCATTCCAAACGTTTATTTTTTCAAAATATATCTAAATAATAAAGTTCTTTAGTAGGTACTTACTCGTGTTTTCCATTTTGAATATATTCTACCCAAAACATCCTTCTTCTTTTGAATATGCAATCTGTGGCTAACCAGAGAATTATATCTATGGGCTCACCTAAATAAAACATGGCGGGTTCAACGTTTTTCATACTAATTTTAAAACGTTATAGCGACAGTTTTACAAATTAGATTTCATTCGAACTACTTTCTAAACCTTCCCGGACTAATAAAAACAAACTGTACTATTTAAAAAAAAATTGTACTATTTAAAAAAAAATTGAATTATTTTCAGCCAAACCGGTCCAGTGATTTTCGAGAATATCGAGGACAAACAAACAAACTTACATTGATTTTTATATGTATATACATATATATAGATTGTAGTTTTTCTCCGCGTCACTTATATTCGCCTTCCACGTTTTACGGATAATATCTCAGCTCTAAAAATCAAAATGAAGTTTTGTTTTTGTTTTAAATCAACAGTTTTTTCACTATATAATGCATCCTAAAACATACGTTAATCTACATCGTTGTTGGAATATAATAAAACCATTTTGTTGATAATTTGTTTGATAGCCAAATAATGAGCTCTGTGTCACCCCACCCTTTCTCTGGTCACCTAGTTTCTTGTTTAATAATATACCACAATGGAGACTTCATACACATGAAGGAATAAACATGCAAGAAGTCGACATGCTGATGATGTATGACTTTATAGTTAATCACGTGCACTTATGCAGGCCTGTTCAACGAAGCGAGTCGCAATTCAGCGATGTCTTAATTGCTTAGCTCGGTGCATTCGGTAAGACGTTGTTTTCTTACCATTTATTTCAATCACAAAGTTTAATATTTACCCCGACAGAGCTTGGAAAGCTCCCGACAAAATGTTTCAGTTAGGTTGTGTAACTAAGAGATGAGAGAATCTTAAGCAAACGATATTCCGGCCTCTTTACGTTGTTGCAAGACTCGTGTTTTTTAATTATATCAGTAATTTTTAGAACCAAACTGCATACCTACTCAGTTTTGTAAAGCTCTGAGAAACAATATGCATAATTAAACAATCCCGAACAAAAATATAAAGAAAGAATTAAATATTCCAAAATTGTAAGTACACGAAGTTTGAAATAAAACAATAAATGCATACAATGCAAAAACATTTCTTCACAACCTATTAAGATAAACCATTAATATTATTGGTAATATGACGAAATTACACAGAAGTGAATTTCACGCGCCAGAATTACACACGGACGAAATTACATACGGACGTTATTACAAATGGAGAAAATTACGCCTATTATAAAATCTTTTTTAATACTTTAAAATTTTATGAGTGATTACGTGTGCGCTAAATAAATTTCGTATCCGTAAAAAACGAAGGAAATAAGAATGTCCGACAATAAGGATTCCTATTAATTATTTTATTAGATATTCTTTTAAAAAAAACTTTATTTTATGGCTTGCCACAATTATAATAGAAGCACATACAATTGTTTTAATTTAAGGATTAAAATTGTTAAACAAATTAGTTATATGAGAAGCTACACCAATGAATGAATTTAAAATAGATTTTAAAAACCACATTTAAATAAGCAAGAAAAAATCCATTCGTTTTAGCTTTACGAAAAGCACCCTATAGTGTTTAAGTTACAATAATTAGTTACACATAATAGTATATAAGTTATAATTAGTTATTTTGTAAACTTTAATGCACAAATAACTAAAATAAAATTAAAAAAAAACAGATTGTAAAATAACATTAAGTTAATCAAGACAAAATACAATATTGTATTTATAAAATGTATTTATTTTATTAAAAAACCTTTGCAACTTTTTTCCACTTATTTATTTTCGACCGGACCGGTTTCACCCTATCACGGAAATCGTCAGACTGGCACAATGAAAACTAAATCTATGGTAAATATAGCATCGATTTCAGGAGTGAGTTCCCCTGTTTTCTAATCCAGTTTTTATTTATGACTTGAAATTTGTTTTATTGCTGACGGTAAAATGTACTATTATGCTTTTAAAACTAATTTCGGGTTAGTTTACTACCCTCTGGAAGACGGATTACATTGTGTTTATTTATTGAATATACGGGTTTTAAAAAAAATTCTTCTGGTAAATGGTTGAATGTACGAGGACCGATAAAACAGCTGTGTATTTGCATTAATCTCGTAAGATTGAGCAGAATTAAACACACTATCTGCCCTTTCACTAATACGATATATCTCAAGGTTTGTAAAATAAATAGTTTACGGATATTGAATAACCTAGATGCTTTGTATAATACGTAACAGTTGAAAATGTTTTATTTTTATTATACGTAACTATAATAATATGTTTTTGAGTAATTTGTAGAGGTTTAATAAATGCATCAAGCGCACCTCCCCACCCTATTATACCATAAATGATGGATAATCGCATTAGGGAAAAGTAAATAATTTTCAACTTGTCAATGTTGAGAAACTTGTCAATGTTGAGAACTTCCTCAAGTTTATAGAAAATATACGTAAGGTATCATAATGTTGAAATGGTTTTATTGATCTGAGTTTGCCAATACAGATTTGTGTCAATATATATACCAAATCATTTATATTTTCAACTAGAATGAGTTCATTGTACAGTAAACACGTAAGTTGATTGCAAATTAGCATTGAGTATTCTAATTTTTAGATTATTGGCAGGTGTGTTTTTTGTGTTTTTATAAAAGGATAAATACAAAGTTTTACTGTAATTTATGTAGAGTTTTTTTTTTATATTTTAGCCACGCTGAGACAAAAGCGATACATTCAGTTGTCTTGGAGAATGTTTGAAGCCTAGAATTTCCATTTAGTATTATTGTTGGGTCATCGGCGTAAGAAACATTTTTTCTATGGATTTCTACATTACATAAATCATGTATATAGATTAAAAACCGAATTGGCCCAGGTGCAGTTCCCTGCGGTACACCATTTTTTATCTGTGATTCAGAACTATAAATATTCCCAATTTTCATATTTTGCTTCTATCTTTAAGGTAGTTGGTGAGAATATTATTAGTTTTTTTTTTAAAATTTAAACGGTCTATTTTTTAATGCGTAAAATGTGATTTACGGTATCGAAAGCCTTTCTAAAATCTATGAATATGGTTAGATATTTTTTTGTTATCTTTAGATGTGTATGT
Organism: Halesus radiatus; assembly: GCA_022606495.2. Lineage (NCBI taxonomy): Eukaryota > Metazoa > Arthropoda > Insecta > Trichoptera > Limnephilidae > Halesus > Halesus radiatus. The sequence goes on along the minus strand of JAHDVE020001586.1, from coordinate 6,002 downwards.
GTTTTTTGTCAAATTGTTTATTGCATTTTAAGTGCGTAGTTCTTTTCGAAAACCATACTGATTTAGTGATAGAACTTTGTGTTTTTCTAGGCATTCTAGATATTTACACATATAATTACATACAATGATTTTTTATACATACAATTACTTTAGCATATCATCCCACTATCAAAATTATTATTGTTATTTTTTTTTCATTATCGCCCTTATAATTTTTTTTGGTTTATTTGTGGAAGGATTTGCAGTGGATATTTTATATTAAAAATGTCTTTCAGTCAGTTTGATGATAACAAAGGTATAAATATTTTTAAAGTAAATAATTTGAATGAATTGATTCAAATGCAGACTTATAGGAAAGGTGAAGCGAATAACCTAACTTGTGTAGAACTAAATATTAGTTCAGGGAATTTGCAAGTACTGGTTCATGTTTATTTTCAAAACTGTATTAATCACATTGACATACTTATGCTTTGTGAAACCGCAATTCGCAAAACTTGTGAGTTTTTATTATATTTCAGGATATAATTCGTATCATTATTGTAGAAGTCATACGAGTAAATCCGGAGGAGGTATTTCGTTATATGTAAAAAATGAATTTTCCTTTTCGCAAATATTTCTAGACACTAAATATTTTGAGAACGTTTTTAGAATGTTGACACTTCCAAATAATAATACTTGAAATCTTTATACCGAATATACAATATAGCCATATAATATATAATCTATATACCGACCTCCCAAACTCAGGACATAAATATTTTTATCAGAAATATTTTCTGTGTTTAATAACAACCTTAATTCAAATGAATGTGTCATATTTTTTGGCGACATTAACTTAAATCTATTAAATACAAATGATCCTATCATAATAAATTAAGAAAATATTTCAGCAAATAACTATTTTGTCAAATGAAACATGAAATGTCAACCAAAAATAAAGTACTCATGCGTTAACCACCTTTTTGTGAGGTTAAATGGAAAGCAATCTCCGCATGTTAATGTCATTATAATATTGCTGATCAACAAACGACGGCTTTAAATATTAATGTAAATTCTAACAAAACTCATAACATAACGATTCTATCACAAAGAAATATCGATAATATTGTAGATAATTATTATTTGAAATCACTTCTAGAGGTAAAATACTGTTTTTTTTTTTATTTATTCAAAAATTTAAAAAAAAAATATTTTGATGACTTATATTAAAATAGCATAATTGTGATATATTAACAAAATCTAAAATACGGCCTTTTACCAAAAATGATTGGATATCTACTGATGCATTGAATATGATTAAAAAAAGAGAACTTTTTTATATAAACGTAGGTGCTATGCTCCGACAAACAAATACCATGAAAATTAATATAAGTGATTTAGAAATGCTTTAAATAAATTAAACACTTCGTACAATAATGATAAATTTAAAAACTATTTTCAAGATTCAAAAAAAAAGCACGGGAGGAGTGTAATAAAATTTTAGGAATGAAATGTAAAAAATGATTACGACCAAGTTGTTTTCCAATATCTGATGAAAGATCGAACAAAAGGAAATTTTAATAATGATTTTTTTTATTATTTCTCTGAAAGTCTTTACAATATAATAATAGTAATACTTGGACGATTTATATAGCGCCGTTTTTGTGAAAAATCACCTCAAGGGCGCTGTATGTTATATAAGTGCAACTATAGGACAGCTCAGTTTGAACTAGAGAATATGCTTCAAAACATGTACCTATCAAGAACCACAGTGGCTGATATAGAAAGCATTGTCAGGCAAATGAAAAGCTCTTCTCCAGGAATAGATAATATCAGGATGAGTGATATTAAAACATATTTTAACCTTAGGTCCCACTATAACCCATTTTGTAAATAGAATATTATTTTAAACAAAAATTCCTGATGAATTAAAATGTAGTATTATATGGTAAGACCTATCTATAAAGGAGGTGATCACACTGTATTGGGTAACTACAGACCAATTAATATTTTACCATCACTCAACAAAATTCTTGAAAAATACGTTCAGATAAAATTATTTAACTATTTGGATGATTTTTTCTTTATTTATACCAATAAATACGGTTTTCAAAAAAAAGAGCAGTGAATTGCTACACTTCAAAAGTTTTCCAGCCTAATAAATAATAAGTTGAATTTAAAAAAACATACATTAGTCTTATTTATAGATTATTACAAGGATTTTGATACTATTGACCACTGTAAATTATTTAAAATAATAAAAATCATAGGAATTACAGGAAAACTTCTAAAACCCCTTAAAAATTACTTAAGCAACCGATGTATGAAATTGAAACTATTAAACACTTTAAGTAAAAAAAGAAGTTTATGGCAGGAGTTCCTCAAGGTTTCATATTAGGTCCAATTTTGTGTATTATTTATGTATCATTTATTAAATACATTTTTAGACATGTAAAGCACTTTGTGTATGCGGATGATACTGCTTTGGTAATTTCTAGCAGTGATTTGCAAACATGTATGGACCTTTTACAAAAAAACTATACTTATCTTTTAAAATGGTCTCATGGCTCTGCAAAAAAAAACTATGTTGATGCACCTAAGATCCCCCCGATGCAAAGGTATATATTACACCTGAAATAAAAACACATAATTCAGATAGTTTACACGATGGCATTCCTGGATCGTATACATGTGAAAATGTTGAACTTGTGAAAACATATGTTTATTTAGGCGATTGATTGTTTTTTTAAGTGGGATTTACAAATAAATAAGGTTTGTGTACGATTAAGATCAATTGTGAGTAGATTTTTAAGATAACCATTCTTTGTTCCAATCTGTACACTTCGTATATATTTTTTTATCATTAGCGGAATCTGTTATAAGGTAAGGAATTACAGCCTGACTTTTCCGTAAAATAAACATCAATCATGTTCAATCAGTGCAAAATTCATTGATTAAATTATTACCACATAAAAGTTTATACGAACAAAGGCATAATATTCCATACTTTTATCAGTCTCAAAATTCTTTCAGTAAGATCAATTCTGAGGTGCAAAACTATATTTCAGTGCATTAATAACCCTATATATAATACAAACAGACTAGAGCATACTTACAATACTCGTCTCAATTTCAATGAAGAATTAATGTTTCTTAAGCACACAAACAAATATGGGCAAAGAACTTTAGATCACATGATTCCCAGCTGTATAAAAAAAATGTATTAAAACTAAACAATTAATAAACACATTGAAAACTTGGCAAGCTGAAAGAAGCTATTTATATTAGAAATGTTTAAATAACAAAAAAATTGCATTGTCTGCCAATCATCTCATTTCAACCGATTCAATATTTTTTTATAAACATACAGGAATTCAAATTTACCGTAATAATAAAGGAAAATAAAATAAAATAATTTAGAATCACTTGCAGTTATGTTGTTTCGTATCTTAGTATAATCTGTTTCCAGTAATAGATTACTAGGTTGTTTTTTTTATTTTTAAGTGTAGTATATTTCTTTTTTTAATCATTTCCAATAAATCTTTTGTTATCCATTCTGGAAGACAAGTTTTCTTTGTTTTGACTATTGTGGAACTGTAATAATTGATTTTGTTTATTAGGTAGTTTACAAAGTGGTTGTAATTTGATGATGAGTCCTCATTACTTTTTATAGAAAAAGGATTCTGACGGATATCCTCCTCTAGTCTATCATAATCAGTTTTTGTATATTTATAGGTAGATTTTTGTGATGAAGTCTTTTTAGTGTAGGTGTGAACTATGTCAAGAATCAGTAAGTTGTGATCAGATATTGAAGTGTGACAGTTTGTTATGGTGTATGATAGGTTTATGTCTGAGAGTATGTGGTCTAGGATAGTGTTGGTGTTTTCTGTGATACGTGTGGCATATAGTTTTTTTACTTTATTCATTATAGTGAAGTTGTTAGACTTGATCGTTTCTGTGTATTTACGAGTATGCGTGTTTGTGAAATCCAGCAAGTTGACATTAAAGTCTCCAAGTACAATTGATCTTTTGTGAGTTTTTAATTGTATGGTTAGTTTATCTAAGAATTCTTGGAAGTTGGTGTTCGGTTTCTTATATATTACGCCGATGTTCATATTCAGTTTATTTAAGTGTATCCAGAGGAAGTTGTTGTCTGGATCTACTGTATTGTCGATTACATTATATTCTAAGTTTTCTTCAATAAATATCGACACTCCTCCCCCGATGCCCTCCGGTCTGCAGGATGCTTCAGATTATAGCCTTCGATATTGATGTATGGTAGGTCCGTTTCTTTGAGCCAAGTTTCTGACATGAGAATGATGTTAATCTTATATTTTATTGATTTTTGTAAGCACAGGATCTCGTCAACTTTTCCTTTCAGGCTTCTAACATTGAGATATAGAAATGAAAGTGAAGTTTGATTTTTTTTTTCTCCAGCTGTTTGTAGAGAGTTACGTCATCTACCCGCTTGTGCTGGATTTTTTTTACTTTTATAAAACCTGCATTGTTAGTACTGGTGGTCGTCGATTGATCATTATTATCACAATTTTCAAAAACGTTTGCAGTTTTCATAAAAAATGAACCTTTTTCTTTTCTATTTCAAGTTTTCTTTTATATACAGGACATTCGTAACTTCATGCTGGGTGATTTGAATCAATGTTTATCCTCAGCTTGTTTCCAACATTGATGCAATTATTACACTTTTCTTTGCCTTTTTCAGTCGTGCAATTTTCACTCTTATGGTTTTTGGTACATTTAGGACAGACTTGTGCATCTTTTTTACATTCACTTCCTCTGTGGTTGAAACCATAGCATTTGAAGCATCGTTTGATATCAAATGCATCAAAAACTCTCACCCTTTCCCGTCCTATATTTATTTTTTGCATTTTTAGCATTTCTCGGTGTGTATTTGTATCTACTTCTAGATAAATAATGTATTCTTCTATTGTTTTTGTTTTACTTTTAACTACAGTTGCGTACATTTTTTGAGGCTCTTCTAGAAAAATCGTTTTGAATTTTGATATTGCGGACTATTTCATTTTCATCCATTTTATACGTAACTCCAGTAATTTTTAAGGACGGGAATCTTTTATCAGGGATTTTCGTGATATATTTTTCACAAAATTTTGTTTTGATTTCAAGTTACTATAAATTTTCCGTCTTTGGAGTTTTGTATTCCTATCACACCTGTTTTAATTGGGTTAATGTTTTGTTTAATATCCTCTTTGGTTTTCTCAGTTGTTTGCTCCTCCTTTGGAGAAATAATTATTTTTTTCCCGGTATTTGGAGACTGTGTATTATTTCCAGTAATCTCTTTTAGTATTCTATTTTCTCCGGAAATTTCAGCCATTTTTACCGCCATTTCGCTATTACTCCTAAAATAGTAATTGTCTTTGGATTAAGTTTATTCATTTGCTCTTTGCTCAGTTTCGTTGTGGTGTCATTAATACAATTTTGCATCTGTTTTACCGCATCTGTGGCTTTAATTATAAAACTCTGGGGATCCATCTTGAGTTACTTTTTTTCATTTAAATTTAAATATCCACAGAAATAAATAGCTCGTTCGTTGTGTTTTTGACGGCACCGTCTATTCCAACAAATTTCTATGGTTAACTCACCTGTCAAGATTTATTTTGAACTTGAAGATCGCTCAGTTTGTTTTGAATAACTTAATAATTATTATTTGTTGATATTAATCCGCTTCTTCTCTTCAAAATGATGTATCACATGTATTTGTTAACACACTATTACTGCACTTTTTTACGAAAACTTTCAGCTGGCTTAATTGTTATGTTCACTGTATTATCGATTTAAACCTCAGAAATTGCAAAATAAATATATAAATATTAATTCTAGTATATTGAATTACCAAGTAAATTTATCGTATAGTCCTGTTTTCGATATTTTTGCAGTAAACCGCTCGGTTCATCCTGAAAAACCCTTCATTACCCTTTCCTCTTTAGTCGACTCCCACTCCAAATATTCATATACTCGTATGTCTGTCATTATTTTGTAACTCATGT
>JAHDVE020001585.1:0-20331 GCA_022606495.2 Halesus radiatus | reverse complement strand
CCATTATTAAAATATTATTATTTATATATATAGATATAATCGCGAAAACTATGAGATAAATTACGAAAATATATATATATTTTTTAAAAAATGAAGATGCAATGTGGGAAATATAACATATCATTCTGGAAATACAGAAATATTAACATATCAGTAAATATATATGAAAACATAAATCTTCATCCTGCATTTTTCCTCACGATTCCCAGACTTGTCATGGTTATCCCAGCATTCAGCATCGATACCAAATAGTTTGCGTATTAGTGAGCCCCTCTTTCCAACTCCTACGCCTTTCTTTTGTCCAACCTCCTGTGGTGATTGATTGTCTCCCTCTTTATAATCTTTATTTCGGCTTATAATTAAGCCTTCTTTACTTCTTCATCTTTTTTATCCTTTTCTGATTGGGCCAGAATTCTGTCGGCCTCTTCTCGGTACTTTCGAAATTTGTTCTCTATAGCAAATCTGTTTTTGTCAAGTTTTGTGTACTTCATCTTGAATTCAGGCACGTAGTTTCGAGTTTTGTAGTTGTGGGTCTTTAGGTATAGTTCCACGATTGGACTGTAGCGCAAGCCGAGCTGGTCCCTCTTTTTGGTGCGCCACTGGTCGACGCTCCTGACCTGGCGTTGGGTGGACTAATTAATAGGCGGCATCGTAGTGGTGTTGTTCATGACTTTGACCCGAGTCGTCGTGGGTTCAAATATTGGTCGCTCGAACTCTTTTGAGTCTACTTTCGCTCCATTGCTAGCATTATTATTATTCAGATTGCTAACATTCGTATTGTTATTACTATTATTGGTATTGTTGTTATTGCTACTATTGATATTATTATTGTTTATATTGATGTTGTTATTATTATTCTGCGAAACTCCTAGTTCTCTGCCACTCGTTGTGGTCGCTGTTTACTTTCGTTTGTTCCGTTTGTCATCCAACTTCGAAGAAGCAGTCAAGAATATGTTTCCAGCGCCCAAATCAAGGTGCCACTTATCCACATATATGCTGGGTTTGCTAGCTTCGATGCCAGTGAAAATGCGGCAGAACATCGACAATATCGCATCTCTTACTCCCACATGCATCAAATCTCTGGACTGAGGATAGGCGATGTAGATGGAGTAGAATACTCCTTGGGCCACGATGTCGAAATATTATTTGAGGAACATTGCATTGTCTTTCTGGTCTTCGATGCTTAACATGAGTCCCACGAAGTTCTTAGACACTCTCTTCTCTAAACCTTATTCTGAGTCTGGGAATTCGTCATCGTGGAAGAGACGGGTGACTGCCAGCCAGAAACAGTCACTGATCACTGCCTGGTTTTCGCGAAGTGCCAGATATTTATTGAATTTTTCTATTAAAGTCTCTAGTTTGGTGTCGAGAGCCTTCGATTTGGCATACAGAGATGGGGTGAGGGCATGGATGATATTTTCGATTATCTTTGTGAACTGGACGTGTGGGGGAAGTGGGGTGAACTCCTCATCGAATCGCAAGGGAGGTCTTGCATCTTCTAATCTGAAGCATTCCAGGCTTGGAGTAGTAATAAAAGAAGTAGGTGGCTACTGGTAACGTTGCATTATATTTTAGAAATAAAATATATGGGATAGTTATATGATGTATATATATGATGTATGTTATGATATTATTATTGTTAATTAGTTCGGTTGTATTTATTTTTTGTAATCATTATTATATTATCTATTTCAGATTAGTATATATCCCATATAGATTATTTTTATAAGACCAGTTATATCAAAAAAGAAGTTTTTTTTTTTATTATCTATGGGGAAAAAAAAACACTGTCATGGTATCCCTTATCTAAAAAAAAGGAAAAATACAAATTAACAAAAAAAAATGATATATTTATAATAATTTAATATCTATATTTGAATTAATATATATTATTTTCCTAGTAATGATTCGTCATCCTGAATTCGTCAGATGGATCAAAATTCGAATCGGTTAACCACTCACTGCTGTAGATCTCAACTAAAGTATCAATCATTCTTTTCGGGAATAACTATGTTACAACATATAATTGTGATAAATCTCAGAAATCGTTATCTTTGGAGCCATCTCCGGTTACATCGGCATGTACAAACTCGAAACCAACAATCTCAAGTACATCGAAACCACATTCGAATAGCTCATCCGAGCACTGTACATTGCGCCAGATGGAAAGGCTTATGCGGCCATTGGAGATCGTGAAGCTATAATTTTCCACGAAGATTTACGATATTAGTTACGCAAAATCTAGAGAAACCATAATGCTGCAATTTGTTCTTACAGTATGGCATTTATGTATAAGGAGAGCTAAGTCATTTTTTGTGCCTATCCCACACAGCGCACAGAAGGCGCACGTAACATATAAATTTATTAAATCTGTATCTATATATGTATTATATATTTTGTATAAAATTTTTAGAAACTGATCTGGATCGAGAGAGAAACACATTGTATGAAATCGACTTACTCAAAGGATTGATTTCTAAACACTCTGAATTCCATATTCCTGAAGTGTCTGTGCCGTTCGATTTCGACGGGACGCGAGTTCTCTGGATGGAATATCGCTCCAACAAGGTCAAATAGTTCCAATATTTTGACCTCAAGCGGAAAGACGTGTTTACCATTGTCAGCTACCATGAGTATTAATTCTTATCCTTTGGTAGACTGTACCGAAACAGTCTCATCTTTATTGAGAATAACAAAAACATAAAAAACTATGACATCGACTCCAAGAAGCTCACTGACCTCTACAGCCACACCAGCTCGGTAATCGCCTTCGATATTGATCGTAGGGAGGACCACTATATCTTGGCGAGTGTTGATTATAACGGAGTGTTATGCGTCTTTAACAGCAGCACCACAGTTATAAAATCTTACAAATTGCTGGAGCTTGACAAGGTCCCTGCAGAATTAGTGAAGCATAAATATCTGTTTGATATGGGATATCCTTATTACGTGCGGGTGTGCGGATAATACGCTGCTGTGACTTCAGATCTTGGACTTCTTGTATTTCGAATCTGATGTTGTTTTATTACGTAATTCGTGTGAGAGGTTTAATTAAGTGTTTGTTTTCGATCATATCAGATCATTTGACTTTTTTATTGTAGTACTTTAATTAATTTTTTTTTTACATTTTTTCTTTCTTATGAAAGCATGGATATTATTTTTTCCTTATTTTTTCTTTATTTTTTCTTATGCCGAATAATAGTATAGATCAATATCTACCTACTTAATAAATATGTAGATATGATTTAAAAATCTAAAAACCCTGAATTCATATATGATAAGAGTTTTCCTAATCATTTCATTGATATATTTCAACATAGCAGGATCTGTTACTAACCTCACCGAATTCTGGCAACGAAAACTTAACCGCACTTAGCCATTAAACTACCACGCATATTCTGGTTACGAATCTTTGGACTGGTATATCGATGGCAAAATCTTCTACACCCTCTGGTCCAAATATGATACTCCCATTAATGATACTTCGGTCCCCCTCGTCATTTTCCTAGAAGGCGGTCCAGGCTCTGCTAGCCAGTGGGCGGCTTTTAACTATATAGGGCCACTTAGGGTCATTGGTAAAGGCGAGAACATGCATCTCGAGGAGTTTTCCTACGGCTGGAACTCACACTGCCATCTTCTTGTAGTTGATCAGCCCATCAATGTTGGCTTTAGCTACGATATGAAAAAGACGCATCTATCCACAACAGAAGAGGCTGGAAAACATTTTGTAAATTTTCTGTATAATTTCTTCAAAACCTGGGGAGGCAAGGAGAGGTAGATTTATCTCACTGGATAAAGCTATGCAGGGCATTATGTACCAGTATTTACAGAGATGTTACTGAGCAATAAGAGTATCGAACTCAATGTAAAAGGTATATCCATTGGTGGTGCATTTGTCAATAGTTATGTGCAGGATAACCATTTAGATGCCTTTTTGGAAAGCTTCGGGATCACTGATCGGGAGGGAGCAGAGATCACCCAATATCATGTGACTCAAGCAATGCTGCTCTATAAAGCAGGCAGATTTACCTAAGGAACCGCTGTCATGAACTCTTTGTACTAAAATGATGACTATGTCAACTAGTATTTCACTGGAATTAACCTTGTAAATGTCAGGCGATATATGGGAGATGAAGGCAACACCAACCATGCCTATGATGGATATTTGAATTCAATAAAAGATAAGGAATTCAGTATATCCATCACAGTGATGAGATTTATTAAACTTTTTCGGCGGACCTCGGACAATCGAAGGAGTTATCACTCTTGTATTGCATGGATAGGATAAAAGTACTACTCTACATGGGCCAGAATGACGGGATAGTGTCACCTCCTGGGTTAATGACATTTGTGAACTCGTTGAACTGGAAATATAAATCGCAGTGGGCGAAACAGAACAAACAGATGATGAGGGTGGGAGATGAGGTATTTGGGTGGATTAAAAGTTACGGAAGGTTTAGCTTGGCACTAGTTAATAATGCAGGACATCTTGTCCCTGCTGACCAACCGCGAGCATTTGAATATATGTTTGCAAAATGGTTGGAATAGTGAAATCTTTCAAAAAAATGAATCGTAGTTGTTATAATATCCATCGTAACTTTAATATTGTATTTTAATTATGATATTATTCTTTTTATTATTCGAATAGATTTATCATCATTTTTTTTTATGATTTAATTAGGGAAAAATTATGATTTTATGCTTATTTAATTATTATAGTCTGATAATTTTTTAATTATGGTCTAATTTAATTTCTTTAACTATACCAAATCTTTTAGCAATGTTTAAATAAGTATCATCAAAAGTTTGCCATCCCCATTTTACTATTATTATATAATTCCCGTTTGTTTTTTTTAAACATTTACTAATTAAGTTTAAGATTCACAACCCCAAATCAGTAGGCATATTTATGAACTAATTTCGATTTTGTTCTAGAATTTTCTTTAATATTTACACACCCTTTAAAAAGTATATATACTTCAAAAAAATGTATTTGTTTTTTTACAGATAGATATATAAATAATAATTTATTTAATTTTATCCAAAAATAATTAATCAACCTTAATGTTAAAGAAAATCGTCAATAATCTCATCAATCAGTCTTCTCTTCAATACAAACTTACTGCATTCTTCGCCCAAGGACAGCCTAACAAAAAGAAAGACTTATACTGTAAGCCATACGCAAATTACAAAAAACACATACACCTCTTAATCGATATAACTTATCTTTTTTACATTATTTATTATTATTTATATATGAATTATAAATATGAATAATATAATAATTGGTAAAAAAAACCAATACAGAAATTTTAGGACTCTCTAAAACCGCCGACACAAACTCAATCAAGAAGTCGTATTATAAACTCGCACAGAAATACCATCCTGATAAGAACCCTGCACCCGAGGCCAAATAAACATTTGCTGAAATCAAGCAGTAATCGAATAACAAAATCAATAGCGAAATTGCATATACACATTTTTTACAATCTATTTATAATGTGTTAGAGCTTATGAAACATTATCAGACGAAGCAAAAAGAAAACAGTATGACCAGACTGGATCGACAGACGAGAATGCGTCCCAAGGATTCTCTGGGTCGGGACAACAAGCTGGATATAGAACGGCCAACGACCCGTCCGGATCTTCAGGCTTTTCCTACCAGACCTACCACTCTGGCAATTTCGATTAGAGTGCCTTTTCGGACTTCGCCAAGATGTTTATGGGAGGTGGGATGGGTACAGGTATGGGTGGAAGATTTTCTGGCATGGAATAGGATTACTAACCTCAACAGCCATCTTTTTTTCAGATTGAACTAGATTTTTTTGAGGCAGTCAATGGAGTATAGAAGACTATCTCATTTGCGAAGGCAGTAGTTTGCGATACATGCAAAGGCACGAGAATGAAGCCAGGCTCTAAGCCAGAGCAATGCAAGACTTGCCAGGGAAAAGGCAAGATGAGTCACCAGCAGGGTGGATATAATTTTAAAGTCGCATGCAACGCGTGTCACGGGCAAGGATCAATCATTAAAGAGGTGTGTAGTACTTGCCAGGGGCAAGGCTCCGTCAAGAAACCCTTTACAAAAAAAATTCAAATTCCTCGAGGAGTTGAGTCAGGGATGAATCTTAAAGCTGGCGGTGGAGGCGGAGAAAGCGATGTGATTTTGCGAGTACTCGTCCGAAGTAATCCACTTTTCCGTCGAGAAGGCTCGGATGTACACACAACCTCAACAATTAGTGTCTCTGACGTAATATTTTTTAAAAAAGTCTAAAATTATATTGTATAATGTTTAAAATTACTATTATATGATGATAGGCTGCTCTGGGAGGATAAATTATTGTGAACACTATCTACGGAGATAAGAAAAAGATAAGAATTAACGGTGGGATTCAAGAACAAGAAGCAATCAGAATCGCTGGCGAAGGATTTTACAAAGTCGGCTCGACTGAAAAAGGATCGCATATCATTACTATACATATTTAGATTCCTCGGACACTAACCTAGAAGTAGAAAAAAGCCTACCTTTAATTAAGACAAGCAGAGTTGGAGAAAAAGAAAAAATGACAACAATAAATAAATGTATACATGCATCTCTATATATATAATTATTATAAAAAATTGCCAATATTTCGAACGTTTATATTTATTGTTCTACCTAAACCATAATATAAATAGAATATTTTAAAATATTTAAACTCTCCATTTTTCGAATTTTTATTTTGGTATTTGAAAACATTGTTTTTCAATAAAAGAAACTTAGTAATCATTAATTAAAGTTATTATTCTTTTTTTTCTTTGACCATATTGATAACTTTTTAGAATAAATTCTTTTTGGAGTATATATATATATATATATATTTGTTTTTGTTATTTTTTTAGAGTTAGAATAAGCGAAATGCTTAATGACCCTGATGCACCAGAGGAGACAGAACGCACGACCGCAAATAACAAATCATCCAGAAGTTCAACGCAGCCAATCAAATCCATCCTGAAAAGCAAACGGAAAATAAGAACCTAATAGTATCTGCCGATGATTTTCAAAGACTATTCCACCAAGAATAAATAATAATAACCTGTAATACCCCCACCACCACCATCGCCAGTCAAGAGCATCAAGAAGGAGTTGCGGTTTAAATAGACGACTTAATTTATTCAAGTGTTCAATTATCGGCCAGACATCAGGGATTACAAAGGGATCCAAAAGGCAGTCGATGAAAGCAGGGATAAAGAAAGTTGGTGGCGCTGTTGTTGTTGCTTTCCAACTTTTCTGTGAACCGTGCATTATGTGTAGATCCTCCTTTGAGAGACAAATAAAGTTTTTATGAGAATTCGAAGGAGTAAGGAATAAAAAAAGTAACAAACAAAAATGAAAAAGATAATATTAAATAATATGTATATAGATACACTATAAATTAAACAAAATTAATTTTTAATCGTTGTTAACAAATGTATAAAAATGAATATAAGTATATCATTCCAAAATGCACCAAAAATGACTTTCAAAATGTGTATCTATCAGATTTTATGCGATAGTATCACATATTTGTATCTATCATTTATAATATATTTATAATATTGCATCGTTAATGAATAAAAAATTGCCTCCGCGCGGGATCGAACCACGGACCTTAAGATCTTCAGTCTTACGCTCTCCCAGCTGAGCTACAAAGGCATTTCAAGGTAACTACGGTTGATCAAAATCTTATCACTCATAGTTGATTCAAGAATTCATTAAAATTGTTTAATAGATTTATTCTTGTATGGGCTTTAATTAAAAGAATATATATGTATATCTTGAGAGAGAAATAGAAACTTCATACTCTGGTAAGTATGTTTATATAATATATTTTTCGAAAGAGTAAGAGTTTATAATATTTTATCTATTTTAAAATAAAATATGTATGCATATAGTTATATTTATTTAGGTTTGAGATAAATTTGAAACCCCTCTTCAGTATCAAATACCTCAAGAGCACACAATATCGTTCTAACTCTTTTGTTTATAATATTAATTTGTATGGTCCATATATTTTTATTTTAAAATATACATAATATATTGGATAAAGTAGAGTATATCTAAACACTATGTAAAAAATAGCTCAAGGTCAATAGCTAAAATAAATAAATATCTTTTAATAAGCCTAGAAAGCCTACAAGGAGAAACACTATCAAAAAGCCATCTCATTGTTTTACCAAGCCTCTGCCCTTAAATCTTCAGCATCGGCTTTCAATTACTTGGGAATGTGCTACATCGTCATCAAATAGTATTAATTGGCAGTTTAGTATTTTCAAAAATGCCTGGCTATGAAACCAAATCGAATTTAAAGTTTGCTCAACCTCGGGCTGAGCTACTAAAAAATGCAGAAACTCCCTGAGGCCCTGCAACAGTACGAGAAGGCTATTTCTATAAAGCCAAATGTTTCCAAAACCTACGAAAGGTTAAGTTACGTACTCGATGGGCTTGGCCGAAAATAATAAGCTTTGGAGGCTCTCGAAAAATGTTTAGCATGTTGGTCCCTTGAGGAATCCACTCCCTAACAAAAATACAAGCTGTTAAAACGCAAAGGTATTTGGCTGGCTCAACTTGACGAAAAAGTACCAGCAGCTATCGAAGTATTCAAAGAACTACTCTCTTACAAAGAGGACGACGAAAAAATCCTATTCAGTATGGCACGCTGCTACGAGACTCAAGGAAACTTTGAAGAAGCCAAAAAACTTTATGATAGATGTCATAGCATTAATCCCGTTAACCCAAAAGTATATTTCAGGAAAGGCAAAATTTATGAGGAACAAGGGATGTTCAGTGACTCTTTAACTTGTTATGATGAAGCGCTTAAAATTGAACATCATTACGCTGCCGCTCACTCCAGTCGTATAACCCTTCGCCTGAAGATCGGAGACACCTCGCAGATAGACAGCGATATTCAACTTACTCACGACATACTCAAAAACTCACAGGTTTTAACCGAACCCGAAAAGGAACTCCTCGACTAAGAATTAAAAAAGGCAAAGGGTTTATGCGACAACATACTTCCCTTGGATCCCAGCCAAAAATAGTTAGAGTAAACTGTCGCATCCCTATCATTAAGCAATTCTTTGGCAGTGAGTTGCTGCTTCGAAACAAAATTATTTAAGAAGGAAAAACCCACAGTAAAAGATGCTCACGAAAAAATAAAAGGAGAAGTCGAAACGTTAAAAAGACTTTATGGAAATCTTCTCGAGGCGCAGAAGCAGCTGACCAAAAGAGTTTTGTCTATCTAATAAAAGTTGGATGAACTGCATAAAAACGTAGACTAGATGAGGGATTATCTCTATCCAGAGCTGGAAATGTAGGCAGAGCTGAACAAAGTTAGAAATAACAAACACATATATACGTACGTGTTCACACTCCATAATCTCATCAACAGTTATATGCAATCAATGAGACTGCTCGAAACCAAGCTCTTCACACCTAACAAGGAGATCAGCTTTGAAGCAGGCATGGCGAGATTCGGGGCTCTCTTCATCAAAATAAGTTCTGTCACTGGTAAAATCATCGGGATTCCACTTGAGTCAATCGGAGAGAAGTTGAAAAAGGTGTATGAGTATTATAGTACGACGAAAATCGAATAGAACCATGAGAAAGTTAGAGAAATCCTTAAGTAGATAATATCCTAAAAACAGTTGTGCCACTACATAATGAAAGGAATTTTCGAGATGCTCGTTGCGAATCCTGAGAAGAAGGATATAATTCAAAACATTAGTGAGTTTTTGAATAAGCTTAGGCCGAAAAAGAGATCAAGGTTTTCCGAGTTTAAGGAGTCGGCCGAAGCTAATATAAAGAAAATCAAACAGACTTTGGATGAACGTGTATTCGGAATATAAACTAAATAGTTGAATGAGTTGGCCCAGGTATAATGCATGGCATCCTACGACTTCAGCACTTTCCTCGAATATCTACATCGCATGCCGTTGAAACACCTAGATACCGATATCAAGCAGCTGATCAAATATCATATCTACAAGCCTACAACCAGCATTGTTAGCCAAGAGGGACTTTACTTATCGAGCAAGGCCATCCTCGGCAAGGAATAGCAATTATGGAGCATCGAGAGGCAGAAATAATACTGGATCCTAGTCAATAAGTAATCTAAAGAACTGCTGACATGTAGTGGAAACGCAGCAAGAGCAACGACTGGGCTGATCGAGAACAGCATGTCTATGTCGTCGACTCAAATATTCATTCTCAGAGAAAGCTCTGGGGGCAACATTTCGATCGAGAGGGTATTTGATGATGGTCAAGAGAAATACCTTCAGTCTAGTTTTAGTAGCACGGGATTTATTCGAAAGAGTTATGAGTATTTTGTGGTTTGTGGTCCGAAAAGTGGGAGAGGTTCGGAACATTTGTGGACATTTACAAACGGAGCTGCAGTCGATTATATATTTTCTTGAAACTCTACACTCTTTAAAAATATGATATGATAAAAATATGAAAAATGAATGAATGGGTAAAATATTATACTTAAATATTGTAAATTTTTATTATTTTAAGTTAAATTTCCTCAATAAATAATGTAATTGATAAATTTAAAGCGAGGAATAGTCTGCGGCTGTAAGTGTGGTTAATCATTACTAATCTTAATGAAGAACCGTTTTTACATAATCCTTTCGGAAATCCTTCTTTGTCATTTTTCCTCCTGTGTACTGGTCGGCCACAGCCAGCCCCACCGCAAATGATAAACATACAACGCTAATCGCGAAATAAAACCACGTCTTTTTTTGGACAACACGTTCTTATTCGTTCAGGGTAAATATTCCTGCGATCAAAGGAAACACTGCTAAGGCCAGGTTCTGCAGCATCTCCATCAAGCCGAACGCGGTTCCGAACAGTCGTTGAGGAACAATCATAGGGACCGAGGGCACGATCCCCGTGCAGAAAAGGGCGCAGCAGATTCCCAACAGGGCCAGTGGAACTGCTATCAAGAACTCATGCTCCTAAACGTAGTCGGTACGTTCTAGAAACATCATGCATCCGTAAGTCAATACGAACATTAGGCATGAGACTATTATCACAATTGTTCTACGGGGGAATTTGTCAATTGCAAGTCCGAGGAACGGGCAGAGAATAGCGCAAAAGAGATAAGGAAGAATGAGGTAGGTGCCAGCTTTCTAGTTGCTTATGCCGTAAATTGCGTGAAAATATTAGTTTCCGTTGTCCAGAAAAGGGATGAAGAGAGCTTCTGCTAACATACACACGATGATCAAGAGCCAGAAAGTCATAGGCAGCTCTCTGATATCTTTAAGACTAATCTTATGACCTTCGTGATCCTCTTAATCATCATCGTCTTCAGCTATACGATCATCCGTCTCTTCAATCCTCACTTCTCCGTACCTGATATCCGTGTTAGTAGGCTTTCTCTGTCTTGCAACGATTTTGGACGGCGCGTAGCTCAAGAGCTGTGTCTCGTGGTGTTTTTTCTCCCTTTTGTCACTCTACAAATCAAGATATGCGAGAATCAGACTAAGCAGGAAAGCGACGACCATAATTCCCAGACCTATCAGTAATGGGTAAAAAACATTATTGTAAGCGGCATATTTCGTTGCGATTTTGGGAGACAAATAGCTATTGGCTGCGCTGCCTAGCTTTGGAAAACTTATACAGATGCCGAGGATGAACTAGTAGTAGTAGTGTTTTTGTTATTTTTTTGATGTTTATTGCTTACTGATAACTGGCTGGGTTTGAACCAGTTGCTGAGGAGTGTGTTCTGACTTGCTGTCAATGTTTAGCCTCCGACTCCGAATAGTCCCCTTCCTTTTGAACAAGGATTGTAATTTTCGATTAATTTATATATTTATTATTATATATACCTATGAGCATGAGCCAAAAGTAATTATAATGGCCTCCGAAGCTAAACACCAGCTGTCCGAGGATGCAGATGAAGGCAGTGACCATCATGATGTTTCGAGCACCCAGCTTGTCGATGAGCATGCCCCCGAAGAGCGGGATCAATACATTCGGAAACGAGTAAAGCGAATATAAGAGATTGAACTAACTCTCTTCCATGTCTGCGTCGTCAGGATGTTCTTTCAGGTTTTTGGTGATTTGACTTTGGAGAGCCTGTTTATGTGTGAATTTTAGTGTATTTATTAGGTATGGCAAATAAGGTGTATATGTATTGATAATGTGTTAGACTTTTAATGTGTATATATGATTGAATTACGCTTGGGTTATCGAAGCAATACTGGGCTCCAAATACAACGAAGCAACCAAGGATGAGAGCAATCCACCTGACGTATGTCTGCCTGAAACTTACTTTCCTCTTGGATACACCGCCTTTGCGGCGATAGGCCTCCATCACTGCTGATGCTTTGTGCATTTAATCAGAAACAAAATCAAAAAGATATCGAAATATATATATACGAAAATAGTTAAATAGATATATTATTAAAATCATATAGAATGATATTTCTACTAAATTAATTTAATGATTTTATACTTAAATATACAGAAAAGTAAAAACATCCCTCAAAAAATCAAACTAAATCAATTTACATATATTCATAACTCAGGTGTCTGTTTCAAAGTTTAAAATTGAAAAATATACAATTAAGAGAATCAAGATATTTTACCTATTAAAATATAGGTTTTTATCTTGAAAATATTCGCCTCATTTTATAAGAAATAACACTATACTTATATTTGTACATCTATCACATATATAAATAGTATTGTTATATTTAAAAAAAAAACACACACATGATAAGGCATAATCTTATTATTATCATTTTAATCAATACTATCTTCATTGGCACTACTCTCGCATAAGCCATCTCATCGCCTCCATCCGCTAAAATACATTCGACTAAACTATACGGCAACATAACTCTCGGCTACTACTATGCTAACCTGTATGTCGGTACTCCGCCCCAACGAATATCCATGATCGTGGATACTGGGAGTGGAACCCAGGCATTCCCTTGCTCAGGGTGCACCCGTTGCGGCAAGAAACATCTCGATCCTCCGTTCAATAAACAAGCAAGTTCAACATTTAAGCAAGTCAACTGTGTAAACAATAGTTTTTTTTTTAATATCGTTTATATTCTATATTTCTTAGAGATTTAATTTAGATATTGTTTATTAATAAATTTTTCATGTATATGTGTTATTTTTTTAGGATGAGCATGGTACTGCGAACATGTGTAAATCTTGTAGCTCTGCAGAAATTGATAAAAAATCGTAATGCCAATTCAGTATTTTTTTCTCGGAAGGCAGTTCGCTAAGAGGAAACGTCGGAGAAGACACAATTGTACTCTCGAGCGACATAGATGACTATTTTACAAAATTAGGTCATCTTACTCCTTCACTGAGAAACTCCACTGTCTAAAACATTTTGCAGAGCGAAAGCGTTCGAGCTAAGTTTGGATGCATCAGATAGTAAACCCATCTATTTCTGACTCAGGAAGCGGATGGGATTTTTGGTTTGAGTCCGAAGAGATAGTCTAATCTATTGGAGAGGATCCACGATTAGCATAATAAGTATACATCAGAAGGGCTGATCTTTTCGTTGTGCCTCACCAACAACGGGGGTTGGTTCAGTATCGGAGGAGAGAACCCAGTCTCCAAAAATTCTGAACTAGTGAAAATTCCATATCGAGATTCAAATGGTATGTACTCTCTCACTCTGAAGACGGTAAAAATCGGAGAGGCAGAGATTTTTTCAGGATACGATTTAATTGGTGGAGGAGGAATGTTCATAGACTCAGGTGCGACATACACTTACTTCTCTTTCTCGAACTATAAGAAGCTGGCTCTCTAACTCGACAAGGTGTGTCTAAGCTTCGAATGCATGGAGGCCAAAGGATAGGACAATAAATGCTTTGTTTTTAAAAACATAGATTCCTCAACGTTGGAGGAGAATTTTAAGAGATTTCCTGATATTACTTTTCACACCCAATCCAACCAAGCCTTAATTTGGAAAGCCAACCTCTATTTTGCTATCCGAAACAAGTAACTTCAGGAGGTCTGCCTTGGCATTCTACCTCTCAATAGAAATATCCTTGGGCAGACCTGGATGGCCTATCGGGACATCGCTTTCGATCTCTAAAAATATCAGGTATCGATATCGGATAGCGATTGCGGTAGTGGCCTCTCGAATATTACAACCAGAATGTACATTTCGGACAAGAGTCCTCTGTCCGAAATCTAAGTTGAGTTACCTGTAACAGAGGAAACTATCTGGATCTGGGTGATTGTTGTGGTAGTGTTGGCAGTATTCGCTTCAGCTATAATTACGGTTTATGCCTGTATAAATGACGACGGCAGACGGGCTCCGGCAGTGTCTATCAAGAGTCAGGAAGTTGCGACTTCCGAGCTGTCGAACATAAGTGAGGAGAAGAAGCCAGGAAGCCCCGTGGAGACAGTCATATCTGATAGAATAATACCGTAGAAACAGGAATCGGAATAGAGTTAAGAGAAGTGATGCTTTATTTAATATGTTTTTTTGTAATTGATTTGCTATTTTTTTTTAAAATTAATTTATTAATTTATTATAAATAGACAAATTATATATAAAATTTGGCATTGTATATGTAAACAACACTTATAATATTCGAAATTCTGAAAAAATATAAGGTATTGATATATTCAAATAAAATAACTATTGTTTAAAGTTTAAACATTTAATAACTCATTGACCATTCCCTTCATTTTTTTTTAGATTTTATAAATATTTTTTTATAATTATTATTTAATTCATTAGTCCTCTGATAACTTCTTTTTTTGAATATAGGACTCTTTCGGTTAAGTTTTTCGACAAACGAGCATTGAAAATTTAGTTATTTTATGGTTTGTTTTTAATTTCTGAAACCGATTTGGCTGATCGACCAGGATTCTATGCGGTAGTAGAGACCCGAAATTCAATGCATATCTATTTATATATCTGATAGTATAAATCTAGTTTCACTCTAGAAGTTATTGGAAAAATATTATTTAATCATCAATTCGTTGTCTGCGAGATATGTAATTATGGGTTTCATAAATGTACATACAGTCTCATTCAGGCTTGAAAAATAAGAAAGAAACATTTTGTAGAGTTCTTTGGATTATCATGATATACACTTTTTACTAATATAAATTAGATCTGAACCATAAATCAGGAATCTGTTTTTTTTTAAAAAAAGAAGTAGGATAAAAATCCAAAAGTACAAACTACAATCACTGTACAATTGATATATTTTTGAAGGTGTTTTATTGTGATACTAATAACAACGGTTCGTACTTATGAATCTGAACCTGTCGTGTATCAAGACAAATACTCTATTAACTACTAGGTGTGGGCATTTTTTATCTAAAAAAATAGAGAAACCTTTAAAAATTAGAGAAACCTTTGAAAATTGACTTTACGACATATCATATCGGGTCTGTTAATACTTTTGTAATGTTGAATGTTCTGTATTATTTTAACGAATTTAAAATTTCTTAAAAAAAGATGTTATTGAATTGGTATATTTCGAATATTAACATTTTTAAAACAATATATATTTTTATTTATTTCTTTTTTACTTTAGTACATATTGTTATAAAATACTGTTATCGAATCAGTCATCTGTCAGATTTCCCAGGAACTTCAAATTAATTTATCAATATACTATATATAGTAATAACAAATATTTATACTTACTTATGAATATTGTTTTTTATATATTTTTATGTTTTTTTTTAATGTCGACACATTATTTGATGAACGGCTGAAAAGATATTATTTATCAATATATATTTTAATTTTTTATGTTCTTAAGCAGTCAAACTATATGTTATGTTGGCGAGATTTGAAGACAATTCAAATCACCCAACTTGACGCGATGAAAAAAGGAATTCATAAAATGCTATCAAATCTTTATAAATTGAATATATGTGAATTAAATCAGATCATTTTTTAATTTTCCATGATCCAGGTAAAGTATTACCAGGAGTACTAACATCTCCAAGAATTACATTCGTCGTAATAATGCTTCCTCCACTACGAACTCCGCCATTGTATTGCAATTTTACCTGCCAAGCGGCATCCTGTATACTTGCTTCGGTCCCCCCTATAATACCTTTCTGTGGGTCTGTCTGTGCACCACCTATCTTTAGGTCTGTCTGCGAATCACCTATCTGTAGGTCTGTCTGGGAATTTGAAAGTGAAAGTAGGAAAATGATAAGAATGATTGTATAGTTCATTGTTTTGTTTTGTTGGTTGAATCTAGAGAGATATTTTTAATTAAGTTACGAGATTATATTATTTTAGGAGATTTAAACACCAATGAAAAAAGTAAATGTGCACAATATAATCCACATAAAAAGATATCTTAAAAAGAATTAATAATATAAAACATACATATTTATATATCACTGTTTTCCTTATCATAAATGTTCAAATTTAACTTCAAATATACTTCAGTTGTCTACTTTAATATACTGGGAAGGAATGCGACAATCCTTTTTAGCTACTTTCAAGCAATAAAAGGGGTGTGACTTGTTGTAACTACGATTCTCAATGAGTTTTCTAAACAATAACATATTGACTAAATTTGCTATCATATGTTTAACCTTATCCTTGATTTTTATGAATATTGGTTATTGTTTTTTGTTAACTTATTTTATTTTCTAAACTAAATTAAATTAAATTGTGTTTTTGCATTATAAGATATTTTGAGTTGTTGAATAAATGGATAACTAATTTTTAATAATTTATTACATTAATAGAGAAACAGTGCAAATGCCTTAACTCTTTAAGAAGGCGTTATGAGCTGTATCATTTTACAATCATCAGGGAACAACCGTGTGCGACAACTATACGCAACTATCCTGAATAAGTATTCAATTTTTACTTATGCATTGATTACATATGCATCACCTCCATTAATGACAATAGACTATCCAACATTTTTAGACCATTCCTATTTTCATAAATATAATCTAATATAAATGTATAAAATCTTTCACTATATATTTTAAATGGTATTGTATTTTTATTAATATCTGTGACGTATCTACCAAATTAAGTATTTTCAAAAAAAGATATTTAAGTAATCAAGATGCAATATAGAAACATCATATTAAATCATATAGGTGCCTAGGGTGATTTCTGTTGGAAAATCCAACATATTGAGTATATTTTGGGGACTATTTTGAAGTGATAAGAGATATTTTTAAGCAATGAGTATATGCTGAGTGGTAAAGGATATAAAAGTGAATTCATCATAAAAAAATAATAGACCTGTTTTAAATACTGCTAATGATCCCACCCGACCCTATATATTCGGAGGCCTCTTTATAGGCATACCGACTTACTTCCGCCTTAATAAAATACGAAAAAACTGATGGACCTACCTGTAAAAAGGAGCAAGCTGCGAAATGCCTCGCAAAAACAGAATTAGGTCCAAACTTCTCGAAGACCCCCCGAGATTCTGGCAAATAGCTATACAACGCGATGCCACTTATTGTAAGAATGGCAATTTTAACCATTATTATAAAACTTAGCCATAAATATTTCCTATTGACCTGCCACTAGACGGCTCTCTCCAATATATACTTTAATAAAATATATAATAAAAAATAAAAAATAAGTTTATGTTGATATAATATTAAGGGTAAAGTCTGATAATAAAATTTCAAAAATTAAAACTATTTAATTCATAAGATTTGTTTATATTACAAATAAAATGAAAATAAAAAAACAATAAATAAATAAACAAACAAACAAATAAAATATATTGTTTTATTTATTTACTTTTTTTTATAAAAAGAAAAAAAATATATTTGATTTTTTTTTTTTTTTTTTAATTCGTCATGATTGAATAAGATCTCAGATTCTTCAAAGACCATTTCCCACATCCCCGGCCTCAGGAACAGTCTACTCCGAACCAAGGCACCCCTATTTACAACACTAACCTCACTCGAGAGTTCCCTACGCCGAGTGGAGCTTTTGGGTCGGCCGTTGGAGTAGGCATTGGAACTGGAATGCATCTCTTTCAGTAAAAACAAAAATTTTTAAAACCATCCAAATCAACATCAATTGCGTCTTCTTCGTTCCGATAAAATAATATAGGACCTCCCAATTTACAACAGAACAACAATTCGGAACTTTTGGTGCCCAGGGTGGATTGCAGAAGATCAAAAACCAACAACTCGAAGTCCTCGAAGAACTCAAGCACGAACATGAGGAACTCCGCAAAATGCAGAGGCAGCAGACAATCAACTCTTCGAAGGTCAGCGAATCCAGTAGCTCTTCCGTTACTTCAAGTGCCCAAATGTCGAAGCAATATTCAAACAGAAACCTTCATTTACAACAACGCTTTGAACAATAGCTTAACCAAAAAACTCGGAAAATAGAGTAGTTGCTGCTCTCAGAACGCGAATTGCAGAAGACTATCCACAACTTGAAGATGGAACTGGATAGAAAGCTTGCTGAAGATCCAGACCTTGCTGCTACCATTAAGAGATTGAAGGTTTCGGAGGCAGATCTCACAGAAAAATACCTGCGAGAAATCGAGTCCTACAAAACTGACACTGAAAGATTCATCCTGGAAAACACTCGACTGAAAAAAGACTTGCTAAACAAGGACTTCGAACTTAAAGCTTTGATTGAAGAGCAGTCAAGAAAACCCTATCCGTCATTGGACCACAGCAAGATAAGTCGCGACCTGTCCGAACAACTGCGAGAACAGCAGGAGGAGTTCGAGGAGAAGATTATTTGGCTGGAAAACTAACTGGTCCGGAAAGAAGAAACAATCAAAAAACTTCAACAAAATAGTTTCTAACTGGAATCCCGCCTTTCGTCCAAAGATTCTGAGATGAGGAGGGTTCAGGACCAGGCCAAATATCTTTCAGATAACTTGATCTCAGAGGCTGACTTCAGCAGGATCAAGAAACAGTTGTAGGATGAAAGACTTAACGTGCTTATTAAGAGTTCGGAGAATAAGAAGCTCGAGGACCAGATGGCTGGCTTGATTGCACAGATTGCAGTCGGCAAAGAAGAAGGCAAGGCTATGGACACCGACATCTCCTTAAAACAGGAAATCCAGGAGCTGCGCAGGATGGTAGGCGAGAAGAACAACAATACCGAGCTGCAGGACCGCATCATCCAGCTGACCAAAGATGTCGAAGAGTTAAACCAACTCATCAGAAAAAAAGATAGCAGCAATTCGAACAACTTGGCGGAACTTGAGTCTCTCAGATCCAAACTCGCAGACAACGTCAAATACATCGCGGAGCTGGAGGAAGCTCTAAGCAACGTCCAGCCCGTCAGGCCAGTCATATTCGGGGAGGGTGCATCAAAGGAGAAGGAACTCAACGAGATCATCGGCAAATACAAAGAGGCTGAAGCGGATTGGAACAGGAGAGTCGTTGAGTATGAAGAGAAAGTGGAGCACTTGGAAATGCAATATGACGACCTCAACAGCCAACTAAACAAATATAAAAACAATGACAGAGCGACAATCGACGAATACGAAGGCAAGATTAACAGGCTTGAGATGGAGTGGGGCCGAAAACAAGTCGACTATGAAGAGAAGATCTCGGAGCTGGAAAAGCATGGCAATGGCAAGGCTCAGTACGAAGGGGAGATAGATTCACTAAAGCTTTATATTCAACAGATAGTCGATTCCGGTTCGGAAGACATCAAATACAAGCAGACCGAGTTCGAAACCTAACTAAACCGCGTAAAGCAAATGAACCACAGAGATACCGAATCCCTGCAAAAATAATTCCAAGGACAGATCGAAAGGCTCAGCAACCTGCATAAACAGACTGAGAATGAGAAGAGGGCTTATATGGACCAAGTGGGCGACCTCGAGATGCAGTTGGCTACTCTAACTCGGGACCTAAATGCGTTACGGGGCGGAAAAAACAGCGAGAAGTCTGCCTTCGACGCGGAGATCGCTCGTCTCACACAGGATAATGTGGAGTGGAAGCGTCGTTATGAACTTGAGACAAAAAAGACTGCTCAGGAAAAAGAGGAATTCACGAGAATGTTTAACGAGAAATATGACCGAGATACGGCTGCTCTCAAGGCATTGAACCAGCGTCTGATGCAAGAGAACCAGCAACTGATCCCTCTTCAAGGGCAGATCCAACAGCTTTCGGGGATGAACAGACATTTGTATTCGTAGGTGCGGGAAAGAAGCCAGGCAATTGACCATCTGTGGCAAGTCAAATCGGCAGAGTATGAAAATATTCAGAATCAACTAAATCGACTGAAGGCTCGAGTGCCTCCACCAATTGTTTGAAAAATTATAAATATATAATTTTCTCACCCATTTTTTTGCCAGTATGAAATATATATAAATATACGGATTAATATAATAATA